>PVJN01003691.1:0-98091 GCA_004026805.1 Lasiurus borealis
CAGACCTATAAAAACAGGCTCTTGCAAGTTCACCTAAAAGAAGAAAAAGAAAAAAGAAATGATAAGTGTATTCTTTAACAATGGTTCTTTGTGGGCTTTGTTTTCATTAGATTTTTTAATAATAAAAAGGCCACTTGGTTCAGGACAGAGAGGTATAATAAATGCAGCACATTAAAACAGAATAAAACATACATCACCCGGCTGTCTCGTACCGAATCTGACAATTTATCAAGTTGACCCAAAATAATAAACCTTTCTCTGAGAAGAAAAAAGAAGAAAATTGAACCCTCTTTGAAAAGAGAGTCGTGTTGCTTAAGGGGCAACCCAATCAGTGCCATCTAAGGAGGAAGAAAGTTTGCAAAGGGTCACAGTTGAAGGAATTTCTGAGTGGGGCAGATCTCAAGGATGTGTATTCTAGAACTAGCATATATAATATGTTGTTAAAGTAGTAGAATCTGGGAATGTGTATTGAAATGATTGATGTTATTCTTTCCGTGAAGTATGGGAGTCTGGTGGTTCCCCAAAGCTTGGTAGGATAGGGTCTCAGGGAATCACCCAGGTCAGGCCAACAGCAGAGCCAGGTGGATGGAGACCGGATGTGGCTCACACCTGTGCCTGCAGGGGGATGGCTCAGCAAAGGGACAGTGGCTTCTGCCAGCACTTCTGTCTGGGACAAAGCTGTCCCCTTTTCCCTCCTTCCCCCGCTCCCAGCCCTCGCTGTAAAATTCAGTTCCATTCTGTATGATTCCAGCACCTTTTGAGCTGCTGTGAGGATTGGTAAGTCTGTGGGGGCCCTTTAAGAGGAGCCCCGAGGCTCCAGCTGCCCTTGGTCTCGCTCAGTCACAATCCCCATTCATTTTCAGTCAGAAGGTCTGGGGACTTCTTTTCCTGGCACTGGGACCTTGGGCTGGGGGGCCTGGTGTGAGGTGGGGCTCCTCACTCCTTGGAGGAACCTCCACAGCTGAGATAGTGCCCCCCCCCAAGTTTAAACTGCCATACAGGGGTGTGGGACCAATCTGTTCTCATCTCTGCCCCTCCTACCGGTGTTACTGTGGCTTCTTCTGTAAATCCTTAATGATAGGACTTTTGTTCAGCTAAACTTCAGGCAGTTCTTTTTTATTGTTGTTGTTGTTTGTTTTGTTTTAAAAGTGAATATTATTTTTTTCAGGCAGTTCTGAATGATGGTTGTTCTGTACTTGAGTTGTAATTTTGACGTGAGCACAGTGGTGACTTATCCCGCCAGCTTCTTTATTGATTCTTGTATAAGAACAGAGGACAGCCCAGCCAGTGTGGCTTAGTAGTTGAGTGTTGACCTATGAACCAGAAGGTCACAGTTGATTCCTGGACAGGGCCTATGCCTGGTTTGTGGGCTCGATCCCCAGTAGGTGGTGTGCAGGAGGTAGTCGATTGATGTTTTTCTCTCTATCCTACTCCCTCTCTTTCTCTCCAAAGATCAATAAATTCATCAATGTTTATAAAAGCCTAAGCGACTATTGCAACTGGATGACCAGACGACCAGCCAATAGCTATGATGTGCATTGGACACCAGGGGGCAGACGCTCAACACAGGAGCTGTTCCCTGGTGGTCAGTCTGCTCCCACAGCCAACCTCCCGTGGCCGGCCAACCTCCCACAGTCCCTCCCCCTGGCCGGCCAGCCCTCATCACAGGCCAAGCCAAGGTATCCCACTTGTGTACAAATTCATGCACCGGGCCTCTAGTGTGTGTGTGTGTGTGTGTGTGTGTGTGTGTGTGTGTGTGTAAAAGAACAGAGGTGAGGTCCAGGTAACTTACGGTAGCTTGAGTCTCAGTTAAATCTGGAAGAGATCCAGCACTGAAACATTGAATCGACCTACTTCTGGGACTTTCAAGTAAACAGTGGAGCTACTAACGGTGTCAGAGAGACACTTAGCTGAACTGAACATTATGACTATTTTCCATCACTTCATTGATATCCAACACTACGGTTATTAGTTACAGGATATTCTGTAACAGATTGTGTGTAGACTGTGCCCTTTGTTCACCGAATTGTATGAATTTGAGTGGTAGGATGAATAGCTTCATGCTATATTTGCAACGAACCTAATATCCCCGATAGGTGGGCTGGGTTTCTGGTGTAGGTTCTGAGAATTCTAGAGAAAGAAATGCTAGAGTTGTAAATTCCTGCACTGGAAAAGGAGAAATTGGTTAACAAAACAAAAAGTCAATGGAGAGGAAGCCCAGGACTCTGCCAATTCATGGTGCCAAAATGAGTGGGGTTTGGGGTTGGTCAACTTTCCCAAGCTAGCCTTTACATATTTGGATTAAGTGGGGTGCCTTTTTTTTTTCCTCCTTAGTTTTTCAACCCTGATGTATTTGCAGGGAAATCTGATCCATATGTTTCTAATTCATTTACTCCAACTCATCAAATGTTGTTTTGGAAGACTCTTCCCTGCCCCGAGTTTTTCTAAACGGTCTTAAGAAGGTCCCTAAACTAGAAATGGGTAGAGGCGAGTGGGTACCCATTGCCAAACCAGAATTTTCTTGAACAGAGTGTCGAGTAGAAGACTAGCATCTATTTTTAAACTTGGCAAATGGTAGTCACCATTCAGCTGCTGACTCAAACAGAATAAAAAGCAACCGGCTATTCTTGGTGTCCATTGTGGATGCTAAGCGATTTTGGTCTTCTAAAAATCGCTGAAAAGGGATCAGTCCTTAATAATGACTAATAAAAATGATAGTGCATTTTACTTTTTCCTAAAGCTTTCTGATAGTTATTAGCACTCTTGCTTTTCATTATAATCCTTCAGGCAAGACAGGTATAGTCATCCTCATTGTGTACTGAAGGGACCAGAGTACCAGGGAAATCAATGGTCTTACGTGATCCTGCTAGTTGGGTTCTCAACCTGTGGGTCACAAACCTGGAGTTTGAGAATCACTGCTGTTGAACCTAAGATGATCAGAAAACACATATTTATATTACGATTCATTAACAATAGCAAAATGACAGTGATGAAGTAGCAACGAAAATAATTTTATGGTTGGGAGTCACCACAACATGAGGAACTGTCTTAAAGGGTTGTGGCATTAGAACGGTTGAGAACCACTGCTTTAGGTAATCCACTTGTAGGTTTTAGGCTTGAGCTTTCAATAACACTCCACTGTAAAAGAGTAACCTACTCTTCCTTCTTCAAACTCACCCGATAACAAGACTTGAGTCCTTTCACTGTCACTGACACTCATGATACAAATGCCATGTTTCCTAGAAAGAGGGTCTAAGATGGCAAACTGATACGGACCAAGTAAGAATTCCATCTTTTGGGGGGAATCTCACAAAGGTCAATCAGTGTTTCAGTTCTCTGTTGTTGCCCAACAAAGACTCCAAACCTTAGTGGCTTAGAACAATAGCAGGTTTATTATTTCTCACAATTCTGTGGACCAGGAATTCAGATGAGGTAGACAGGGGTGGCTCATCTCTGCTCCGTGTGATGTCTGCTGGGGATGAAATATTCAAGGTATTATTCTTCCTCACATCTATGGCAACTCAGCTAGGATGGTTGGAACAGCTGGGAGCTAAATGAGATGATTCCAGAAGGGTGATAAGTCTGGGTCCAGGCTTTTGCTGTTGGCTGGGTTTCTCGTCATCCTCTATGGCAGGGGTTCTCAACCTTTTTAAAGCTGCGACCATTTAATACAGTTCCTCGTGTTGTGGTGAATCATAATGTAAATATCTGTGTTTTCTGATGGTCTTAGGCGACCCTGTTAGTGGTTCTCAACCTGTGGGTCTCTGCTGTAGAGCCTAAGACCATCAGAAAACAGGTCACGACCCACAGGTTGAGAACCGCTGCTCTATGGAGACTCTGCCTCATCCCACCTATTCCCATCTCCCTCTTTCCCCCCTTGGTCTTCCATGTGTTGTCTTCAGCCACAGGTTTACTTGGATGGTACCTGGGCTCCAAGAAAGAGGTAGAAGAATCTACCAGCTTTGTTACTTGGCACCATTTTATGAACTCGCATAGCATCAGAGTCTTCTCGCTAAAGAAACTTAGAAATCTTTACAAAATGTTCTTTTTCCAGTCTATGGCTAGACACCCACTGACAGTAACCATCAATGTTCTACATCACGTGGCATTGACTAACGAAGAGTTAGCATCCCGCTCTGGAACCACCCAGTAAGCCCTCAGACACTGGTAGACTCTAGCATGACAACAAGTCAAAGGGAAAGTTCCAGTTGGAGATGGGGCACGGCCTTCTTTGTTGCTGAGGGAAATGTCTCTCTGAAAGGTGCAACCTTTAATTCCTCGAATTGTGGCTTCCCAGGCTGGCTAGTATGGGATGTTACTGATGTTAGCTGGGTAGATTGAATTGTTGGCTCTGATACCTAACCCTTCACTGTGTCTAGCTCTTTGCCATATGACTTCTTAGTTCTCATTAGAAGCAGAATATATTTTCCCACTCTTTAACTTTGGGTTCAGCCAGTTGACTCGATTTGGCCAATGGAATGTAGGAGAAGTCCAGTTGCCTATTCTGAGGACAGGCCTTCAGAGTCGTTTCTGTTTCCACTTGCCCCTCTTTATGCCTCTGCCTTTGCCGTGGGATAACATGTCCTGGTTAGAAACAAGTGGGGTAGACCCAGATCCACCCTGAAAATGGGTGTACATGGTGGAGGCCAGCTTAGGTCCACTGACCCCCAGCTGACTAGCACATGTGTGAGCAAGAGTAACCATTGTTGGTTAAAGACATACTTTGAGGTGTCTTTCTAACACATTATTCTAGCAATAACTGGCAAACTCACATGGCCAGACCAGATCACAACAGGAAACTTCTAGTAATGGCTGTACTATGAAATTTTGAAATCATAAATTGAAGAAATCCAACCGCCTCGCCAACACTGAGATTCCTGTATCACCATGTGGCCTCCAAATTCTACCCAACTAAATGAAGGCTCCACTCTATCGTGGACTTGAAAGAATGCAAATTGCAAGCCAAGAGGATGAGAAGAACTCTTGATGGATGCGCTGATGCATCTCTTCGGTTGCTGGAAAGTAGCTGCGAAGCCTTTACCATGGCCGCGATGCTGGCCCGCCTCCTGCCTGTTACTGTCAGGTCACGTGGAGCAGCTTTGGAAGCCAATAGAAGAAACAGAAACTGTGTCTCAGAAAAGCAATGCCTGTTGCCTCAGAGCCAACCAGACCCTTGGTCATGCATTGGTCTCAGTACTTGGAGCATGGGTCCATGATGGCAGATGCTAATCAAAGAAAGGGGATGTGTCATTGTTAGGAGACACACAGGTATCTCAGTGGCCAAAGCCAGCAGCTGCCCTTCCCCTCAACTGGTGAGTCGGCGGAAGCCTTTAATTTACAGAAAAGCAGCTATTTTGCCGAATGTCTTGGGTGTCCCCCCAAATGTATACACTTTGCAGATCGATTATAAAGTTAGTGCTTATTAACACACAGTTCATTTTCAAAATTTGCAAAGAGCTACAGAAATGAGTGTGTATACTGTTTTGTGGAAACTGTATGAAGTGTGTGTTTATAGATGCCTCTTGTTAGCTTTCCATCCAGCCTAATCACACATTAGCACAGAATAAGAACTTGAACTTGGAAGGTTGACATTTTTTACATTAATCACACAAAAGCATCGCTATCGACATGGAAGACGGAATCAGAAACGGGTTGGAATGGATCTTGTCTTCAATGCAATGAAACAGGGCACTATTTGATTTAAACATTTGCCTTCGAAGCAAGTAGCCTTCAGATAATTGATGCCAAAATTACAGTTGCACTCTCTCTTATTTTTACACCGGTCATGATTATTTTACGAAGCTGTGTCTCCGTTCCGATGTAAAAATCTTGATGTTGGTGCAGCAGCATTAAGTATACTGTCTGCAGCATCTTACCCTGGCTCTCTAGGTTATGTCAACACGAAATTCCTGAAAGTAATGTCAATGAAACATGAAATTAATTTTGTGTGGCTTCCTCGCTTTTGCCAAAACAGCAGTCACGTCTTTAAAGTGGTTACTTAAAATGCAGCTATGCTCTGTCTACGGAAAGTTTAATTTGCCTCTTAGGATTTGGTCCTTTTTATTATCCCTCCTTTCACAATCGAAGGAGATCAAATCCCCACATGCTTTCGTGGCGCTTGGTGCCTGAGAAATCTTCAGTCCAAGCCGGGGCCTATGGTCCGTGTTCACATTTATCTGCTGCTTTCTGCCAGAGAAATGGCAACTTAATGCTTTTTATGACGAGAGAAGAAAGGTCAGAAGACACTGCCGTAAATCAGTGGCCGGGAGGATGAAGGGGAGATTACCAGAATGCTTTTGGGGGAGACAGTGAACCCACTTGAATGCCACAGGCTCTGTAGTTTCCTGTGGGCGGTCAAAACCTTCCAAGTTCAAGTTCGGATTCTGTGCTATCGTAACTGACTGAGAGGGAGAAAACGGGACACTGGATTTCCCGATGACACCCATCGCTTCCTCACATTCCCACGAAGCATCGTGAGAGTTGGTTGGGAAGAAAGGGGTGACGTGCTAGCTTCCAGCCACGTCCTGGGGGGGATGCGTAATAAAAAGGTGAACTAGAGATGCCTGTTTAGAATGCTTCATCTGACCAAGAAGACAAGGACTTTAATGAAATCATCCGTCCCCTGTCTAAAATTCTTTACAAAGCTATTTAATGAAGGACATCAGACTCAGGACCCTGGGAACGTGTGGAAGCCAGAAAGAAATACTTTCTCAGAAACCCTACTTGTCATGCATGCATTGTCATTGCTACATACTTGACCAAGATCAGGTCATGCCCTGGCTGGTGTGTGTGAGTTGGCCGAGCATTATCCCACACACCAAAAGGTCGCCGGTTCGATTCCCCAGTAAGGGCACATGCCTGGGTTGTGGATTCTACTCCCAGTTAGGGTGTTTACAGAAGGCAACCATCTATGTTTCTCTTATTCTCTATTTAAAAAAATCAATAAGACATATTTTTTAAGGAAAACAAATTAGGTCATGATGGTGACAATCACATTTTATAATTCACGAATCAAAGAATATTTAAGGATACAGTTTGGAATGGGTATTATGCTAGGAGCTTTCCTATTCAGGATTTTATGTGTGTCACTCTATCCTCATTTAAGTAAGTATAGTTAAGGAACTTTCTGGACCACAGGGTTATAGCTGTTAAGTATGGAATTGGACCAGTACCCAGGTTTGTTTATTCCAGTTATCGGTTACTAGAGGTCCGGTGCACAAAATTAGTGCAAGGGTCTCGGCCCTCACAGCTCTGGCTGCCTCAGCCAGCCCTCCCAGCTCCGGCCAGTCCTTGTAGCCCTGGCTTTGCCAGAAGGTTGTCCAGAAGGATGCCAAGATGGTTGCTCGGCTGTTTGGTCTATTAGCATATTAGCTCTTTATTATATTGGATGGAGATGGTCAGATAGAGAAGTCAAGGCGGATTAAGGACATTGAACCCTAGAAAGGGAAAGGGGAAGAAAAGACAGGAGAATAAAAGCCTGTTGATGTTAATAAGTTTACCAAATACATGTACCTTGTTCCAAAAAGGATTTCCAGGTAATGTGTGAAGATGCATGTGGCAGAAAGGAATGCGTTAGTAGTAAGAAAAAACACCTATTGCAAGTCAGGCTTGGACAAGACTTATTGATGAGTAAAAACTACACAACCCGGAAATGGTTTTGCAGTTCTAGTCAATTCCATCTGGGATGGTGGAATTCCCTACAATGGGGAATATTTTGTTGCTGACCAGTGGAGACATTCACATTGGGGGCCCATGTGCGGTGCGATTTTGATGGAGGTTTTTTTTTTGTTTTGTTTTTTTGTGTTTTTTTTTTGTGGCTTATGCCCGTGGAACTGGTGACCCAAGTTAAGGCTGGCCCCATTTATAAGGGTGGGGATATTACATCACAATTTATTTCCTTATCAAATCTAAAAAGGGATTTTGGAGATGTCGGTTATGGTCTAAGTGGCGACCCATCGGGTAGAGTAAAAAGAAACCAGGAGTGTGTATGAGGAGAAAATGACAATTCGCCCTGCAGGTAGCCAAAGGGGTAAAGGTCGCAGGTATTCAGAGAAAACAGTACTCCTGAAGCTCAGAATTGGTGACATCATAGACAAGTCACCAATCCCTGCTAGCGCTGGCATTTTATTTTTTTAAATACATTTTATTGATTTTTTTACAGAGAGGAAGGGAAAGAGATAAGAGAGTTAGAAACATTGATGAGAGAGAAACTTCGATCAGCTGCCTCCTGCACTCCTCCTACTGAGATGTGCCCACAACCAAGGTCCATTTCCTTGACTGGAATCGAACCTGGGACCTTTGAGTCTGCAGGCCGACACTCTATCCACTGAGCCACACCGTTTAGGCAGCACTGGCATTTTAACTAGAGAATTTTCCCTCTGCCCCAAAGGAAAATGTTCGTGCCTATTTGTATCTTCAACAAAGGCCTTTTCATTTTAAGAATACTCCTTCCCCACCCCCCCCCCCCCCCCAAAAAAAGAATTAAAACTAAACTCACATAGAAGGGGTGTCAGGTCTGTAGGATTCATATTAGGGTCCAGGAGCCTTTAAAAATCTCCAAATCCCACCATCGAGGCGCTTCTTACGGTACCTACAAATCCCCCCATCATGATGGACATAGCTCTAGGATTGCATCACTTCCCACATCCCCCCCAAATTCTTTTACCCCCAGCTTCACACTGGATTAGACCCCAGCGATGGCCACTGGGAGCCGACACCTCGGCTAAGACGCGGCGGATTAACAGGGCGTGCTAAGCGCGCCGAGGAGCCGGCCGCTTTAATTCATGGAGAATTAAATCACAATTTATTCCACGTCTCATAGGAGAGGTGAGGTGAGACGCGAAGTGCTGAAGGAGAGACGGTGTATGTGGTCGCTTAATTGACTTGTACTCTTTCACAAGCTCCAAGCCATTGTTTTTATTCTTTTCATATGTTCCCGAACACGCAAGAAATCCTCAGAGGAAACTGCCACAGAAGTACAAACACCGGGATGATAGGATATGGCGATGTCCATTCTGGTTAACCCTGGCCTGATGGGCTTTATGATTTAAGAATTTTATTGATTTTTTTTTTTTTTTTTACAGAGAGGAAGAGAGTGTTAGAAACATTGATGAGAGAGAAACATCAATCAGCTGCCTCCTGCACATCCCCTACTGGGGATGTGCCCGTAACCAAAGTACATGCGCTTGACCGGAATCGAACCTGGGACCCTTGAGTCTGCAGGCTGACGCTCTATCCACTGAGCCAAACCGATCAGGGCTGGTGCTGTTTTTCTTAGCCTGATGATCTTCAAAATATCAAGGAGAGCTGAGACCGGTTTGGCTCAGTGGATAGAGCATTGGCCTGCAGACTGAAGGTCCCAGGTTCGATTCCGGATTGGGACATGTACCTTGCTTGTGGGCACATCTCCACTGTGGGGCGTGCAGGAGGTGGCTGATCGGTGTCTCTCTCTCATCGATGTTTTTGACTTTCTATCTCTCTCCCTTCCTCTCTGTAAAAAAATCATTAAAATAAAATTAAAAAAAAATATCAAGGAGAAAGTGGGTTGAGGGCCCTGTCTCAAATCTGGTGTTTCAGGCGCTCTGACTTAACTGTGCTGCTGTTGCAAAGAAGAGGAACGGAGGGGTGGGGACCAGGGGCGAGGGGCTCTCTACGACAGCTCGTGTAGTACAAGCGTCTGTGGTTAACCGAGGCGCGCATCCCGAGTCAGGCCTCTGGAAAGAGAGGAGTAATTAGAGACAAATGCTATGACATAACCATTTACACGCTGCCGAGCGATGGCAGATGAGATCTGGCCTGACCCGCCGCTCGGCAAGTGCTCTCCCGGATCCTTGCGAACCATTCATTTATTCACTTCCTAATCTGGCCCATATGTTTGCTCGAAAACAAAAAATGTTTGTATTTCTCCGAGGAGATGGCCTGACTGCGGCGGTGCCTCCTAAGGTCGGGGTATTAGGGAACAGATCGCCCGGGTGTGCGAACGCCACGGACAGCGTGTCAGCGGGAAAACACCTCATTTGCAGAAAGCCAACGAGCTTTGCCTTCAGTTCTGTGGCTGCAGTGAATTCTCTCATGTTTAGGGAGCTTACTGCATGTGTGTGTCTCTGGGTAACTCAGTAAAACGTAATTTTGCCATGAGAGCAAAAATCATATTTACAGTGGTACCTCGAGATACGAGTGCCCTAACATACGAGATTTTTGAGATACGAGCCGTGGAGTGAGCGATTTTTGCTTTGAAATACGAGCAACATTTGAGATAGGAGTAATCGCGTGGATCGGCCGGCTGCACACGACCCACCAGTTTACTGCGACTCGAGCGTCTCATAGTTTCCCACGCCTCAAGGTTATGGAACGAATTAAACTCGTATCTCGAGGTACCACTGTACCTACCTTTTTGCTTTGCAACTCTTTCACCACCACCCCCACCCTCATCCCCTCTCCACCCCCCAAATGCTTTTTGGCCTCATCCTCTATTTCAGTTTCCACCTGTATCAGCTTGATGTCCAGAAACTAGGTTTTGGCCCTGCTAGATGTTGCTCAGTGGTTGGCATCACCCCGCACACCAAAGGGTCAGAGTCTCATGTTCTGTTCCTGGTAAAGGGCATGTGCCCGGTTTGCTTGTTTGATGGGGTGCATGCAGGGGGGCAACCAGTAGATGTGTCTCTCACATCAATGTTTCTCTTTCTTCTCTCTCTCTCTCTCTCTCTCTCTCTCTCTCTCTCTCTCTCTACACACACACACACACACTGAGTGGCCAGATTATTATGATCTCTGAACACATAATAATCTGGTCACTCCAGTATGTGTGTGTGTGTGTGTGTGTATGTGTGTGTGTGTGTGTGTGTGTGTGTGTGTGTGTGTGTATTAGAAGCCTGGTGCATGAATTTGTGCATGGTTGGGGTCCTGCCAGCTTGGCCAGGGGGGAATGATGTGGGTGGTTGGCCAGCCTGCCTGCTAGTTGAACTCCTAGTCAAGGGGACAATTTGCATATTAGCCTTTTATTATATAGGAGATACACTGAGTGGCCAGATTATTATGCGTTCACAGATCATCATCATCTGGCCACTCGGTGTATATCTAGTGAGCTCTCTCCCTCCCTCCCCACCCCTCTCTCTCTCACCCTCCCCACCTTCTCCCTAAAAACCAATGGAAAAGATACTCTTGGGTGGGAATCCACAAGAATAACCAAAAGAAGCCAGTTTGTGGAGCAAGGGTGCGGAATCTACTCCCTCCGTTCTCGCTCCCCGTGCTGTAATGTGAAACAGCCCCGTCACTCAGGAGACGCTTCATGGTGTCACAGAGGCTGTCAAATCGTAGCCACCGCCTTTGTGAAACGCAGGAAGCAGGAGAGGGGCGGCGGGAAGGGTGACAGAGAGGGCCCAAGTCTCTACCTTCTGCTGGTTGTGTCTGGGGAGATGTGGGATTGTTAAGGCAGGGCGGGTTTTCTGCAGAAGAAAACGATGGTAGGTTTGTTTGGTGACCTGACCCCGTTCCTGCAGGACTGAGAGCATCCTCTCAAAGAGCTGGACCGTTGGTCTTAGGGAGGAAGGAGAAAGGGTCAGCCACCCAGAGAGAAAGAGGCTTGGAGTCTGGCCCTTCACCACACCTTCCACAAGAGGGATTAAGTACGAGACACCGGCATCCATTTCCCCGATGCGATCATCATTGTCTAGCAACAATCATCTGGCCACATCCGTTCTCCTGCTGATGGAGAACGTGTGTATCCCCAGAGAAACACACATGTGGGGTTCGTAGTAAAGGCGCGGCCTCCCTGGCCAGGCAGGCCCTGTGTTCTGTTCATCTGTCAGACGTGCCGGAGTTGAGAAATTCTGTGAGCCTGTGTGGGGGTGTGTTTGTGGGTTCACACGCATTTGTCTGTTTCTTTCCTCAGAGTTGAAAACCATATTCCATAAATATAGTTAAAAGGGAAATGTGCAAACAACTGGAAGAACCTTCTGGATCTTTCTCCAGGCTGCTCATGATCATTTTTGCCTTGGCTCTCATCCTTTCTCAGTCGCTTCAGTTATCAGTGAAGCTTACATGTTGTTTCATGAGCACCAGCCCCAGAGGGACCAGCGGTCCCTGTGTGTTTACAGGTCACTTCGGGCACTAGTCTCCTGGATTGAGAGGAGTGGGCAGGAGTCTCCTGACACCACGTGACACAGGGAGATGCTCTGGCCGTTTCAACTTCCACCGACCTCATGGGGCCCAGAAAGACGAAAAGGGGATGCTTTGCTGCTTGCCTGTCTTCTTGGCTCCGCCCCTTCCCCCCTGCCCTCTCCCAGAGCCCCCTATTTGGTAGAAGACAAGAGACTCCCAGAGAAAGTAGGACTCTTGCCAGCAGAATGGGGTCCCACCCACCTCCCTCCTTTTCTTCTTTCCCACACAGTCTTGTACCCTTTACATTTTTTCAGCGTGCCTCCAATGCCACGACTCACCTAACCTTCACCCACGTGTTCTCACCTGCAGCTAGGATGATGCACTTCCTGTCCCCCCCAACCCCCAAATGCCACTGCATTTCAAGAAAGGACAATCTGCCTTCTGTTTATACATGGAACAGTGGAGCTAGGTCAAGCTTGTTTAGCTAAATGGTTGTGCTCGCTTCTAGGAATTCATGGCTGCAAGAAGGTCTGAATTTCACTAGTGTCTTTGAAAGACAAGCCTCGCTTTGCACACCAGGAGCCGATTTCACGTACAGTGCTCCCATTTTAACCCCTCGCATCCAGGGAGAAAGCATTCCCTAAACAAACCAGCATTTATTTATTATTATTATTATTTTTTAAACATATTTTATTGGATGGGAGAGTTTGGAGGATCCACTCCCTTGGAATGGGCCTCAGTGGAGTGATGGATGTGTAGACACAAAGCTCTTCGTTTTTGGTGTTTGGGCATCATCCAGAGTTCAACTTACAGGAGTGAGTTTTCAGGAATGAATGAGGCATGCATCCCCTGCTCTCCCAGAATGCCTGATCTCCTCCCTTCTCTGAGGACTCACACCACCAGGGGCTTTTCCTGTTCAATCCTAAAAATAAGTTCTTTTGTCCCCTACTCTTCCCTGCACAAGCAGAATAGCTGCCCACTTTCTGATGGCCAGCACATCGAGAGAGAGACAGACAGACAGACAGAGAGAGAGACACCCCGCTTTGGATTGAAGCACTACATTCATTGCCTGAATACCCTTCCATCTTCTCCAGATCGCCAAGGGGACTTCCCACTGTGAACTTTCAACAGAGCAAAACAGACAAAAATCCGAGCGAAGTGTTCAGCAGGCCAGCCCACCACCGAAACATCTCAGGACTGAGAACAGTTCATGTGAACAGACTATAGAGTTGGGGGATGGGAGGGTTATAGTAAAACATGAGAGAGTGACAGTTGTGGTAACAGGTGCACTGGAGGGACCGCAGTGGCAGTGAACATCTGAAGGATTTCAATGGAGTGACAGGAACTGTTTGAATCTTAGAGATGGCTTTGGTGCCAATGATGAGGATTCAGTGTAGAGGGCGCGCTTGGAAAAATGTAACAGTAAATTGGATCATAATTTAATTCTGTTAGCATGAGGCTCCATCCACTGAGCCACTGGTTATGTTTAAAATGGGCAGGAACGCTTGCCCATAAAGAGAAATCTTGTGGCATTTTTGAGGTAGCCCTGCTCATAAGGGTATTTTGGATATAGCTCATCACCTAATTGTCTCTTATAATAAAGCTTCCACCCCCCCTTTTTTATTATTATCAGACATTATCTTAAAATATTTACCATCCATATTGGTTATGAAATATTTTCTGCTGAAATAGAAGAAGGAATTTAAATGATTTCATCAGCTATTCAGTGTCAGAATGCCCATCCCTAAGCTTTTAAAGGCAGAAACTTATCACTTTAAATTTGTTTATTTCTAAATGGGCGCTCTTTCCTTATTGCCCTCTGACATCTTTCCAATATCTGCTAATAATTTTGTAATATTTGTAATTACCAGCACTCCCAACAGCTCAGATCTTGGAGCTGGAGATGGCGAAAGCAGCTGGACTCAGGGTTTGGTGAACATCTTGAACTATTTTTCAAATTGTGTTTAGGGTTCAAGGAAAACCAAAACATATTTTCATATTTTACCAAGAACTTTATTCTGCCTCAATTTGAAAATGATGTCTATTTTAAGGGAAATTTAATCCATATGTTACTAAATTCCTTACACTTACCTCATCAAAATTTGGTTCCATAACAGCTTTCGATGTGCAAAAAAAAGCCTTGGGAGTTACTTTATGAGGTTTTTTAAAGAGGAATTTTTTTTTTCTTCTTAGAAACAGAAAGTCAGATTTGCTAGGTGCGGATTGACTAAAGTGTACCTTTTGCCAACTGTAAAATGCCTAATTAGAAAAAATGACCTGAATTTCATACAAATTGTGACTTGTCGAAATTTATATGAATCCTGGTGATGTTAACGTAAATAATTTTTCTTTGCTCTTGCACATCATCTTAACTATTCTTGCAAGGTACTAATTTCTATAATAATATTGTCGCACCTCTTAAGCAAAACAAAACGTTTTCAGTTGAATTTAAATTGGAGATTCCTGAGAATATTCAAAATTTCTATATTCTTAATTTAGGCTGAGATTTGCTTATGTTACCACCAAGTAAGTTCATGAGATCCATCCCCCTAAAAAAAACCCCACAAAAAATAAAAATAAAAACCGAGACCAGTTTGACTCAGTGGATAGAGCGTCGGCCTGGGGACTGAAAGGTCCCGGGTTCAATTCCAGTCAAGGTCATGTACCTTGATTGCAGGCACATCCCCAGTGGGGGTTGTGCAGGAGGCAGCTGATGGATGTTTCTCTCTTATCGATGTTTCTGACTCTATCTCTTCTTCTCTCCGTAAAAAATCTCTCCCTTCTTCTCTGTAAAAAATCAATAAAATATATTTTTAAAAAATGCACAAAAACAAAAACAAAAAAACAACTCAGATACTTCTTTTAAGACACTGTTGTTTAGACAGCTTTCTGGGAGTCTTTTATCTACAGGATTTGTTAAAAATTAAGAGTCCAAGACTTCTTTCAAGGCTTACAGAGTCAAAGTCTCAATTTCAATGGATCACTAAAGGCCAAGGTTGACAATATATCATCACATGAAATAATGCCCCTGACAGATCTCTGAAAACCATAACATGCTATCAAAATCTGCTCTATTGACAAATGCTTACTAATACTAGTATATGCAAGAAAATAGAGAAAACGCATGTTACCGAGAGCTTGCTCTAAGCCAGGCTTGATATAAATGTACTATCGCTTTAAATGACCACGATAGGGTCGGTGTTATTGCTTCAGTTTGACAGACAGGGAGTGTGACAAAGAGAACTGGTGGCTTACTCGGTATCTCTCATCTACGGGCCAGTGCTTTAACCACTGAGCAACACGGTCAGGCCTGGCCTACCCAGTATTTATCCTTTCCTTCTTGATGAATTAGCCTCCGTGGTGACATTTCCTGGGCTCCCTTGCTGGTCAGCTTGGCCCGGTTACACAGTTCGGGCCAACTCCTTGATGGCTGTCAGGAGCCCCTGGGTAGGGTTTCTGGGGGTGCTGGTTGAGAGAGAAGGCCTTTTCTCTCCTTGCAGCCTTTTTCGTGTAGCCCTTCCCCTTCAGCTTGAACTTGGAAGTGAGGCAGCCATCTCACGATTGCATAGCAATCACTTTTTTTTTTTTTTTGGAAGCAAAATGATTTAACTACATTGCATTAAACTCAGAACAATGGCTGATTCCAGGGTTTAACCTTCCAAGAGGTGTTCCTGCTCCACAAAAGGCCTATATTGTAATACATAAAAGTCAAGCGCTTTCAAAATGGGGGTTTTTAAGCAGGAAATTGCCAATTAAACATTGATTTAGTCCATTCTGTTTTCAGTTAGGGGTTCGATGAAATGCAGGTGAGGAAACACGCGGGGTGCCAGGCAGGGAGCAGGTGCCTGAGGAGAAGTGTTTGTTGGTTTCTGTGTTTGTTCAGTCTCGCACCCTTAATGTCTCATGGCCTGGCACAATAATAGCGATGCATCTCTTTAACTATGAGGTTAAATTCACTGAGGGCTTTTATCCTATTTAAAATCTGTGCCCACGGTTAGCGGGCCTTATGATGTAGTAAAGTGGGCAAGGCAGCCCCATGTGTACCTGATCCCCAAGGTCAGGATTGGTGTGGTGGGGGGGACAGGGTCGCTGACCTTGTGCTGACCTTGGCATGCGCCAGCCTCCTGGTTTCCACTTAGGACCTTGGAGCTACTCACCAGAGTCATTCCAGGAGAGGGGACTGCTGGTCAACCAGGGATCTCTGGTTTCAGCATCCAGCACAGTCCTGGGGTGTTCACCCCTGACAGGTGACATTGAGCCCCTCACAATTCCCCCCCCTGGAGGTACTGTTCCACCCCATTTTGTGTCCAAACCCCTTCTCTTGGAGGTGCTCGGGAAAGCAGCATCGTCAGGTCAGTGGTTTTGTGCCATCAGCAAAGCTCTGCCTGACTCTCTGCCTCAGGTAAAGGTCGGTGGACAATGCCTTCTCTAGAATGCTCTAGAAGGGAGCATGTGTGTGTCCAGAGCCCCTGCTGATCTGATTAATCACTCCCGATCCAAGTCAAATCTCATCACTTGGCATTCTCCATCTTCTAACCTTTTTCTTCGGTAATTTCTCCTTATAAGGCAGGCGACTACCTCGAATCTGCATATCAGACCCCTGCCCTTCCCCAGTTCCTAATTGATGCAGCCAGAGTCCACGTAAGAAACCGACCACAGTCCCCTCGGTGACAAGGCCCGAGGCCGGGGCAGGTTCTGGGATCTGCCGAGCGAGTGAGTCATGTCTGGGAACTCCTTGGCTGACTTCCTCTCGTTCAAGGACAACTTTGCGTTCCCACAAGTTCTCAGAATGTTGCTCCTTGAGGAATAGCGTCCGACACTGGAATTTCCGAAACCTGGGGGACCGTGTCAAGCCAGGCCTCTGGCCGGAGAGGAAAAAGCAAAGTCGGTTCCACGTTTAGTTCTTCTGACGGCCGCCTGGTAGGGTGACCTTGTGGAGACCGGGCCCGCCTGCCTCAGAGGTCTGTGTAGGTGGTTTGGCACCAGCCATGCAGGGTCTGGTACCTGCCCTCTGCCTCACTCACGTTCACTACTCGATTTAGAATTTAATGATGTTGGACTTTATATTTTTGGACGTTTTGTTTCGCAGGCCAAACTGCCAATTGGCTAAAGGTCTGGGCTGCATTTTACGCTGCTCCTGCTTCCCACTCGAACCACTTACCTTCCCATCTGAATAACCTGCACACCCCCCACTGAATAGGGGCCACATTGAGGAAGTCGTAGGAGTTGCTTATGATGACAGATCGGATCTTAGGCATCCAAATGAATGCTTTCACTGGCAAGACGGCCAGGTGGGGGGTGGGAGGTGGAGTGAGGACTACCCACACATGTCAAGGAGGTTATTGATGCTCAACATAATCTCTCAGTACCTCTCTCTGTGTGTCAGAACCCGTGGCCTTGACTGTGTGATGTCTAGCACCTGCTCTAACCCAAGGCCCTGTTTTCAGGGAGATTTCATTGCTTGATAAACAGTAATGCTGACTTACTCTTAAAAAGACAACCTATTTTGATTTCTTGTATAACAGCCATCAAGATAAAGACACAATTCCTCTACACAGACAGTGTGCTTTCTTCTATAGAAGGGAAGGCAAACTAGCTCTTGTTGAAAGCCTACTGTGTGCCAGGCACCAGACCACGTGTTTTAAGACCCTTTTCTCGTTTATCTTCCATCACAATCTTGAAAGGCAAAGGCTATTCATTATACTCTACAGAGGAGGAAACAGAGGCTCTGAGAAGTAGAGAACTTGCCTATGTATCCAAGTGTTTGTGACGTGGAGCTGGAACTTGGACCCAGGTCCCCAAGGGGACAAAGTTAGGAGGGACACACAGCCTGCATGCTGCTGGCCTTTCTCTTTTCCATTCTCTCTCTCTTGTCTCACTGTGGTGCCTTCTTCTGATTAGAGTCCCTATAGCAACACACACACACTCACTCACATACTCACTTATACACTCACACAATCACACACACACACATTCTATGCTTTGCTTTTCTTATCTGTATTCTGTGGATTTTTCTCCAAAATAAATATAGATTATTTTACAATGAAAATTTTAAAGGGAGAGTTAGTGACCAGGCACTTTTTCCAAATGTAAAGCAATAAAGAGTAATTTATAAGACACCAAGAATCTTTCTATATAAAAGCCTAATATGCAAAGTGTCCTCTTTGGAGTTCGACCACCAGAGTGTCAGATCACTTGCTATGATGTGCACTGAACACCAGGGGAGGTGTGAAACGAAGGGAGGCCCTGGCCAGCAGCCGCTAGGGACCCTACCTGTGCACAAATTTTATGCACTGGACCTTTAATAGCAAATAAGAGCTAAATTGTATATCTGAACAGAAAAGAGTGATGCTCCCTAATTAGAGGGAAGGATGCAGAGGAGATTTCGGAGTGCTGTGAAACTTGATGGGATTTTATTGATAGGGTTCTGTTATCTGAAATTGTGATGGACATTCATGTATCAATTAGAAATTGTAAAACTATCTACCTCTTCCTACATCCTTGAAATATTACAGGATTAAGGGGCATAATGTATGTGAAACAGCTTTAGATTTTGGGCGGCTAAATATTTACTGAAGCACCTTTTAAAAGAAGGGAGTGTGGTCTGAACGGCAGACAAATGAACTTGTAATTTTTCTCATACTCCATCATCTCACCTACTCGGTTCATTCTGGTATAATTTTCATTGAGGATCGTTCTTATTTCTGGACATGCAGGAATTTAGAGAGCAACTGTGCATGCCCATATGTTTGGGTATCAGACCAAATCCTCACCACCCTGTAGCCTGATTAGGTGCTTGTGGACCCGTTTTCCTAGGACTCCGTGAATGCGTTGGGGAAGGATGTGTTTATTTGTTTTTGTGTCCCTGGTGCTTTGAATGGATAGGATGCTCACTAAATGAGGTCAATAACTGGATAGATTTATGTAATGGTAAGTCATGCTGAGTGATTTCATTGCTTAATAAACAGTAATGTTGAGTTACTCTTAAAAAGACGACCTATTTTGACTTCTTGTATAACAGTCAGTAAAATATAAATATTCTTGGAAAGAGGAAACAGACATTTACTATCTAAAAGATGATTTCCACCAAGGGGTTTGTTGTCAGAGAAATTGCATTTAGAAATAAAAAAAAAAACTCATAGGTTCACAAAATCCCCTTTTTTATTTCTCATTTTATACATCTCTTTTTTATTTGTTCATGGACAGCAAGTAAAAATACTTAAGTGTTTACATAGGAAAATGGAAAACTTGTGTTAATAAATAGCCATTATACTTACAGAATAACCATATTCCTTCAACTACTGTCAATGCACGGAAAGATAAAAATAATACACATGTTCTTTTTTTTTTTTTAATGTTTTTATTGATTCCAGAGAGGAAGAGAGAGGGAGAGAAACATCAATGATGAAAGAGAATCATTTATTGGATGCCTCTTGTACTCCTGCCCTTACTGGGGACTGAGCCCATAACCCGGGCATGTGCCCTTGACCAGAATTGAACCCCTAGACCCTTCAGTCTGCAGGCCAACACTCTATCCACTGAGCCAAACTGGCTAGGGCATGCACATTTCCTCCTATGATTATACTTATATACATACCAGAAGATAAGTATATACATAATATATAGTATATCTGTGTGCTATGTCAATATAATTTTATCTCTTAGTTCTTTTACTTGCAGCTGACCTATCTTGATTATATAGCAACATTTTCTAATAATACTTCCATGAACATCTCAATGGACGTAAATGGAAATTTCAGGAAACGTGCCGGGTAGTGAGAGCCTTTGCCCACGGGCCCGCTGCGCCCTGATGCGTTTAGCACATGGGGCTGCGGGTCTCGTGTTTTACCAGCTCCAGGCCAGCTGAAGCCAGAGCAGCACACGCAACGGGAAGGGAACCAAGTCGACAGTCAGATATTCCTGGACGTGAGTTGCACCCGCCTCAGGAGGTAGAGGCCATGAGTCCTTGGACAAATCACTTCACCTTTCTCATCTGCACTTTCGCCATCTGTCCAATGGGGATAGTGCCCCCTCCCCCCCAAACCTCCACCCCATCACCTGTTAAGCTTTTAGTGACTATTCCTAAGTACGTGCTCACCTAAATCTCTTTAAAAACTTCCTTTGAATCCATTACTTCATATAATGCTCTAAAAAAAAAAAAAAGACTTTTCTGTTTCGTTTCCAAAATCACATATATGCAATAATGCACAGTACATCTATTTAAATGTAATCTATACTAATAAAAGGGTAATATGCTAATTAGACTGGGTGACCGGACATATTCTAGACATCTTCCAGACATCTGACTTCCTTCCAGACAGTTAGGGGATGATCAGACCTGCAGGGAGCAGTTAGGGTACAACCAGGCCAGCAGGGAGGGCAGTTGGGGGGCAATCAGACAGGCAGGTGAGCAGTTAGGAGCCAGAGGTCCCAGATTGTGAGAGGGATGTCCCACTGCCAGGATCAGGCCTAAACCGGCAGTCAGACATCCCCCGAGGGATCCCTCATTGGAGAGGGTGCAGGCCAGGCTGAGGGACCCCCCTCTTCCCCTGCATGATTTTTGTGCACTGGGTTTCTAGTAACCTATAACAGCTTTGCTCCTCCTGGTGGGTTGACTCTCGAGTTGGATGCCTCCAGCAGGCTATCTGTTGAAACACTTGATTCTTTTATAAGGGTGAATCCAGAGTGCACTGAGTAATGTGTAATAAAATTAGTGTGGGGAGAAAGGCACCAAGTTGAAAAGGAAAAAAAAAGTGGGGGGGGGGGGAGGAGGACAGATAAGCAGAGTAAAATATTCTGCAATGACTTCATTGTGAAGTAATGACTTTGACCAAGTCGCTGCATTGTAGTTTTATCTTCCCGACCGAGCCTGTGTTAATGCTCTAAAATTAAATCTCTGCTGAAAGTTATCTGGAATTTCTCAACACGTTTTTAAAGGGGTTTTATTTTTTCATTGGAGGTCATGTCTCAAGAATTTGTAGGAATTCCGCCGGGAAAGTAATCCTCATTGGAAACTGGCAGTCCGAGCTAATTTATATGACTCTTCCAGATCCAAATTCCTTCCGTCTTAGAGCTGCGTTTCAGAGATTATCATCACTCTGGAGAGAATACAGCAGGGTAGACACAAAGAGCGAGAATGACCTCCAGGATGTCTTTGCTGCCTCTGTGCAAACTCCAGGTCTGCTGCTTCTTAAAAAAAAATAAATAAAAAAACACCCTTTTTAATCCTCTTTTTGAAAGGTCTTGGAGCTCGTCAAAGCCGGAGCGTGCTTGAAGAGAGCTCTCAAAATGAGGTCCCCTGATTGGCCTGCTGTGGGAGGTCCTGACCCGTCTTGGGTGGTGGGAAAGAGGAGGACAGGAGCTGGAAGGACCGGGGAGAGAGAGGCTCAGCGACTGGGCAAAGAGGATAAAGGTGTGTTTTGTGTTTTTTAAATATATTTTATTGATCCTTCACAGAGAGGAAGGGAGAGGAATAGAAAGCCAGAAACATCAATGAGAGAGAAACATCGATCAGCCGCCTCCTGCACGTCTCCCACTGGTGATGTGCCCGCAACCAAGGTACATGCCCTGGACCGGAATCGAACCTGGGACCCTTCAGTCCGCAGGCCGACACTCTATCCACTGAGCCACACCAATTTGGGCCAAAGGTGTTTTTATACAGCGACGCACTCTCATTCTAGTGGCTGGAGGGATGGGTTGTTCTAAATCAGATCCCACATCCCTCCTTCAGCTGTGTGTGTACTTTCCTGTGCCAGACACATCCATGAGGAAGCAGGCTTCCTGGGGAAGGTGTGGCTGCTTTTAACGTTAGACCCCAGTAGTAGCATCCTGTCCTCCATTTCCTAGCTCCTCCTTTTCCCAGTGACTTAACCTCTCCAAGTCTCAGTCTCCATGTCTGTAAAATGGGCTTCCATAGAGTTGGTAGGAGTCAGCTAGATAATACACGCAAGTCATTCAGCTCCGCGTCGGGTTAGCACCCAATACAATTTTGTTGGAAAAAAGAAAGAGCGAAATAAACATTGCTTCTTTCTACCCTCTCCATCCTGCCCAGAGAATTTGGGGTATTAGTCCAAGGTGGACAACTTGGCGTCCGCTCAAGGACAAAATCAACCAAGTACAAAGACACTAGCCATCTCTTGGGTGATTCTGAACATGGGAGCCACCAGATATTTTCGAACACCAACTAAAAGGCACAGAAGAGAAATGCAAATCAGGATGTGTACAGCGAGAGCAGGCATGCTGAGCCCCTCCCCGTTTCTCGAGAGTAGGAGTCTCTTCTTCCTAGGAAGCTAAGAAAAACTTTTTATTTTATAAAGTTATTTTTTAATATATTTTATTGATTTTTTTATGGAGAAGAAGGAAGAGGGATTGAGAGTTAAAAACATTGATGAGAGAGAGACATCGATCAGCCGCCTCCTGCATGTCCCCCACTGGGGATGCACCCGGAACCAAGATACATGCCCTTGAGCAGAATCGAACCTGGGACCTTTCAGTCCACAGGCCGATGCTCTATCCACTGAGCCAAACCGGTTTCAGCAGAGAATAACTGTTGAAGGGCCATTTTTATTCAGAGGACTTCAATCAGAGATGCTGCCCCAAACATACATCGCATCACCACCCAACGGCCTGCCGTCTCTGGCATCTCTGAGATGTGTGATGAACGGGTCAGACCCACCGAGCACCCAGCATCAGCAGCCCTGGCCCGCACAGAAGGAGCCTTCCCGTCACTAAGGATCCGATCACTCTTCCTGAAATACCCCCGCAGTTGCGCCGAATTCTGCTCGCATCAGAAATACCATTTGTCCGATTCCAGAAGGCACAGACTTGGGCCGAGGCCGTTGCGCAGCCTCTGTGGTTTTCCAGGGGGTAGGTAATCCTCTAACAGTAGAAACAGAAGACAGACCGGCTTCCAACGGTGAGCTCATTGTTAAGGTCACGCTGAAAGCCGAAAGGGAGGCAGAGTCCAAAATAAACAGCAGTTTGGACGAGGGGCCGTTTCTCTGTGAGGGTGCCCGGGTTTGTATGAAGGAATCCTGCCTCAAACCAGGAGAAACCTAACTTTCCCCTGTTTTCTGCTGTGAGTGGGCACGTATAGGGAGGGTTTGCCTATTCCATCAGTCCGTTCCCCAACCTCAAATCCGTTTTCCTGAGACCCTGGCTTAAGAACCACGTGATGCCAGAGTTCTCCTGCCTCCTTCTTGCACTTGAGTTACTCTAAAGAGGTAAAAAAATAAAAAAATAAAAAGTTATAAACTATCTGTAGGAACACTCACGAACATGGTTGGCCAGAATAGCTCAGCCAGCGCGCCAAGAAGTTTAATTTGTTGTAACCTATGATTTCTCAGTAAATATTAACTAACGTTGGAAATATGCATGGATTGACTTCCCGAGTCTGTTGGAAGCTTTTAAATCATGATTTTTTTTTTAAACAAAACAAAATAAAAAATGGAAGCGGGACCTGAAAAAAAAAAAGTGACTCAGAGAGGAAGGGTGTTTGGTTTGCTCCCCTCGCCTCCCCGGCTACCCGTGTTCAGTCTTCGGAGCGTGTTTTTCTTTCGTGCGTTTGTCCCCTTCGCTTACGGGCCTGCTTGATGGATAATTCCCTCTGAGGTGCCTCCAAGACCCTGAGAACCGCTTTGGTCCGGTGCCCAAGAAAACCAACCACCATGCACCGAGACACTCACCTTCCTCACCCCTTTCCCCCCGCCGTGCCTGCCAGCCGGAGGCCTGGTCACCCCGAGATTGAAGACTGGGTCATTCATCCAGGTGCAAACTCCCAGGGGCTCCGCACAGAGTCATGGCTGGGCCATGAACCAGAAACCGACATGTCCCCCATCCGCAGAAAGCATCCTTCCTGGGCCAGCTGTGGAAGCGAGGCTGTTCTATAAATAGCTTCTCTACCCGGACCGGATTCATAGACGCTATTCTTTCTTGATGATGGATTCGTTTATTTATTCACGTGGTTTTAGAATGCCAGATGCCACCTCTCTTGTATGCCATGGACACAAAACTACTTTAGAGCTTACATTTTTCAACACCAATCTATTATTTATCAGATGTTAATTAACACCAACTGTATGCCAAGTGGAAAAGGGACGGAAAGGGCACCCTGAAAAAGAGGAAAAACAATTTTAAAGGCAAGAAAGGCCACGTGATATATTGCAGAAGGCGAATAGATAAATGAGGCAGGAGTTTAGCATCTATTCACTGGGGACTAGAACACTGAGGACTGGGTTGGGGGGATGGGAGGAGGGGGTGCTAAGAAGAACCATGGCAAAGATCTTCCAAATGCCAAGGATTTTGAACTTAATTCCACTCGTCAAGAGAGAACTAAAGCACATGGTATTTGTGACGGGGCATGTGTTAGCTGGGATGCGGACAACAGCTGGAGTTGGGGACAGACCAATGGCAGAGAAGCCAGTAGGAAGGTTCTGGCCACGTGGAGCCCCCAAATTGAGGCCATAATGAGAAGTTGAAGAAAGAACGGGACATATTAGAAAACTTCAGAGAGATGAAATCCACATGACCTCATGGCATACCTCTGCTGGAGCGGACTAGTGCGTGGTAATGAATGCAGCTTAGACAAGAGGCTTCAAAGCCGGGGCTGGGGGTCTCCCTTAAGTACTGGGGGGTTGTTTTGTAGCTCTCCTTACCGATGCATGACTTCAGGGCTAAACCTAAACCTTATCAAATCCCGCAAATTCACAAGGCCTGTTCTTGTGGGGAGCAAGGGGATGGGACAAAGATGACGAAGTACAATCTCTGTCCTTGGAGGTTTCAACGGCCAGTTCAGTGCTTCTCAAGGATTATGTGTTGTGAACAGTTGTGTGAGCGGAGCCATAGTTAGATTTTTAAAGTGACAGTATAAGGCATAGTAAATATTAGAAAGCCCAATTGGCACAGCCAACGTGGCTCAGTGGTTGAGGGTTGACATATGAACCAGAAGGTCACGGTTCTATTTTCACTCAGGGCACAGGCCCAGGTTGCAGGCTCAGTCCCCAAGGTGGGGCCTGCAGGAGGCAGCCAATTAATGATTCTCTCTCATCGTTGATGTTTCTCTCTCTCTCCCTCTTCCTTCTTCTCTGAAATCAATAACAACATATTTAAAAGAATGCATAAGACATGCTGTCGGATGGAATAAGGTTAGCCAAGGATAAGGGGGAGTCCTGGAGAGCTTCGAGTTGGGGTGAAAGGGAGAAAAGCAGGTGTTTTCCGGGAGGACTATGACATGTCTGTGCTGCCCAGGGCAGCTTCGTGGCAGAGTTAATAGGGGCATCCATGGCCTAGTTAAGGATGCTTCCCTTCCAACACAGTTCATCACATTCTTTTCTTTCCTGAGATGTTACTTGGTTCACCTTCTCCAGAAAAGTCTCCATGTTGCTGGTGGTGGCTTTAAGAAGAAGACAGAGAGAACAACAGGAGAGCTATGTGCGGGATCATCTGCAGTTTGGGTGTTTTTCTAAGAATCAGAGAGGACACAGCTCTGTGCTAAGCATGTGACACATGGAGACGCACAAACATGAATGATAACACAGAAGTTGTGACTCGTGAAACACAAACCAAGTTTGCATCCACTTATCCAAAGGCATCGCTCCTCTGCTTTAGACCTGAGTTCCTTCTTCATCTCGGGCGCCAGAGTTAAAAGCAAGCTGCTCCCATAGATACTGGTTTATTCTGGATTACGTGGTGCGTGAGGATACCCACGCCATTGGTTTCTGTGGATGCACAAGCCGAGTGGCTGTCAGAACCGGTTACTCACCGCGTGGCGAAACCAAGCAGCGAAGACATTCCCCAAAACACTGCTCTGTGTTTTGTAAACAGCTTTCCCAAGACAAGTTCTTCCTGGCTTTCGGTCCTAGGAGACAAGATGTTTTATTTCAGTGCGAATTTCCTGATTCCGTGTTTAAATAAAAGACCCAAAAATGTGACAGATGAAGGAAAAAACAGCGACTCCAATGATCTGATTTCACTAACATGCAGAATTGTGGGAAGGGAGAGAGGTGAGGGAGATTGATTTTCAGCTTCGAGCCAGAGGTATAATAATTAGAATGTTTGGATAATAGGGTTTTATATAATGGCATAATCAACTCATTTTTAAGGGGGATACACCCTATACCTTCTTATTTTTACTGTCTTTTCCCCACCTCCATTATTTTTTATTTTCAGCGTTTGTATGGTTTGCTCCCAGGAGAAGTGTCAAAGTCTGTGGAGAACAGCTGTCCCGCTTCCTGGCTCCTCTGCTGAGTGCTCAGAATGTTCTAGACCAGTGGTCTGCAAACTCATTAGTCCACAGAGCCAAATATCAACAGTTACGACGATTGAAATTTCTTTTGAGAGCCAAATTTTTTAAACTTAAACTTCCTCTAATGCCACTTCTTCAAAATAGACTCGCCCAGGCCGTGGCATTTTGTGGAAGAGCCACACTCCAGGGGCCCAAGAGCTGCATGTGGCTCTCGAGCCGCAGTTTGCCGACCACTGTCCTAAAGGAACTTGTGTCCTGTGAGCTGTCCGCACCCAGTTCGAGAGGAAGAGGCTGATATTTTCATATTCCCAGGAAGACATGGTCAGAGGCCCAGGTTTTCTCATCACTGGGTGTACCCTGTGGGAGTTATTGGGGGTCACAGCTCCAAGATGACAGAGGTCACAAGCAGTCCTCCTGTCCCCCCATTCAGTGGGCCCACCTGAATATTAACAAGACAGTCACAACCTGGGTCTTTGGGGTGGACTCCGAGAAGATGAGGTGATTCTGAGACCCCATCTGCCAGGCTAGGTCAGCAGTCCTTCTCTGGATGTCAGGGACCCTTACCTCACTCTCTTCCTCTAAACACACCGACGATCAAACCCATCTTTTTATAACCCTCCCCTCTCCCTCCCCTCGAGGGACATGGGGAGCAGAGGAGGTCCCTTGTTCACCGTCGTAGCCGCAGTGTCGGGTCCAGAACACAGCACCTCTCAAACGCTCCTTGAGTGTCCTAAGGGGGCCCCAGTTTTTAAACCTGGCGGGGTGCAGCCAGAGAGAGGGGAGAGTGTCAAGCATAGAGGAAAGCGAAGAGGGCAGAGAGCTATCCATGCCCAACTCAGGCGTGAGAGTCTGAGAAGAATGTCTTACGGGCTCATTTAACAAGGGAGATAGCTCTCACCTTGACCTCTTCTTCCTGACCCCCAACTGGCTCCCCGGGGTGTGGGCAGGCCTCAGCAATCCCTCCTCGCTGCCAGTGGGGGCTGCATCATTGCCGGGCATCAGATTCTCAGAGGGTTGCCAAGGCTGTTGGAAGACTCAGGGCAAACTCTGGGGATTGGGGACCACAGTGGAGACACATGGAGACCTCATGGGTCTGCACGCGGGGTTTATTGATTTCCATGCGTGTCATCCATTATTTTCTCGAACTGGCCTACTTGCCTTGTTTTCCCTGCTCTTCGTCTGTAAGGCCCTCCAGGGTGAGGGCTGTGGGTTCTATTGCTTTTCCATTCGGTTCCCACTGTACCCAATAAAATCTCTCCGCAGAGCTTGCGTTCTGTGATAAGCAGACCCATATGCGGCCCCGGACGATTGTCGGCCCCCGGTCCCGTGCATGCGTCACCTCGTCTGATCTCGCCACTCCTCTCCTGGGCTTTCTCGGTTCTTAGATCGCTGCGCTGGGGCCGTGGGCAGAATGAGCAGCGATCGGGTTTCAGCCTTAAGCATGGGCTTTGATCCTTATCGAGTTTTTCTTCGACGCCACCTCCTCCTCCTCCTTAACCTGGTGCCCCCAGAATGTGGCTCAGTTACACCCCCTCGGGTCCCGTACCTCCAAAAGAGGGTCCAAACGGCCAAAGAAAACCCAGAGAGGACACGTGCCAGCAGCCTCGAACTCCTGCCCTCGGAGGGAAACAGCCCAAGTTTCTCATCCAGAGTCTGAGATGTGAATATTTTGGGACCCAGTTCAAGCCAGAGGGCGTCAGTGAGGGGATGCCTGAATGGCATTGTGTGACAAATGCAATATTTAGAAAGCATACACTGATTTTTTCCTTCCACAATATGTTTATTTTTCTACGTTATTTTGGAAGTATTATGGATGTTCCTTTTTCCCCCTCCATTGACCCCTTCTAGCCCGCCCTGACCCCTCACCTCAGGCCTTCATCACCCTATTGTCAGTGTCCATGGTTACGCCTATATGCATGCAAGGTCTTTGGTTGATTACCTTCCAACCACCCACCCTCCCCCACCTTCCCTCTGAGATTCCACCCTCTGTCCCATGCTTCTCTGTCTCTGGATCCACTCTGTCCATCAGTTTATTTTGTCCATCAGATTCCACATAGGAGTGAGAGCATGTGATACTTGTCTTGCCCTGACTGACTTATTTCACTTAACATGACACGCTCCATGTATGGAGGGTGATTTTATGGTTGACACATGGTTGTAGGCAGTGTAGGCGGAGTCTTAGAGCAGACCTTCTGCTGAACCCAGACCCTCCACCTTCTGAGCCTTCCAGGGGTTTTGCAAGCAGAATCCGTTCATTTCCTGTCATTTTCCTGATAGCAGGTGCTTAGATTTTCCGAGACCCGTCTCTATTTTCATCTACTGTTTTTCCATTTCCAAAAGTGCAGCAAGCTCTTTTATCCACTGTTGTCTTGTTCCCCACTTCTCTTGATCATTATCCTACCTAATAAAAGAGTAACATGCAAATTGACCATTACTCCAACACAGAAAATGGTTGCCCCTTGTGATCACAAGATGGCCACCACAAGATGGCCAGTAGGAGAGGGCAGTTGAGAAGGACCAGATCTGCAAGGGAGGGCAGTTGAGGATGATCAAGCCTGCAGGGGAGAGCAGTTAGGTGTGACCAGACTGGCAGAGGAGGGAAATTGGGGGCCACTGGGACTGCAGGGAAAGGCAGTGGGGGGGACCCAGGCCTGCAGGGGAGGGTAGTTAGGGGCAATCAGGCTGGCAGGGGAGCAGTTAGGCATCAATCAGGCTGGCAGGGGAGTAGTTAGGGGGTGATCAAGCTGGCAGGCAGAAGCGATTAGGGGCCATCAGGATGGCAAGCAGGCAAGCAGTTGAGACCTAGCAGTTCTGGATTGTGAGAGGGCTGTCCAACTGCATGTATAGGCCTGATACATGTAGGGCCTAAACAGGCAGTAGGACATCCTACCTGGATGGGGCCTAAACAGGCAGTTGGACATCCCTTGAGGGGTCCCAGATTGGAGAGGGTGCAGACTGGGCTGAGGGACACACACAAATTTTGTGCAGTGGGCTTGTAATGGTTTTTGTTGTTGTTGTTTTATTATTTTTTACTGTCACTGGAGGGTCTCAGTGGGGAGGAAGGGGCTGGTGTGAAAAGCATGCATCTATGTGCTAGTGTATCTGACTGCGTGATAAAAGGTAAAGATGCCAGGTGTGTGCTATGACGAACGTCCTGAGTCCAACTGCCAGGCCTGTGATGACCGGGGATTCCCTGAGGGTCTTCTCCACCACCCTGGGGGGTTCTGCTAAGTGAATTCAGAGTCTCACTCCCGCTCTTTATTATGTGACTGTTGTAAGTGTTGCAGTCTCTGTGCAGAGAGTCCTCAACAGGATTATTGGTCCAGTTGGCAAGGATTTGATGGATTGTTTTCAGTCATTAGTTGTTGTGGTGTGATGCTACAAAAATCAACAGTGTGCTTTTTCTAGATTAAACAGGTGCTTTGTTCACAATGTGTAAATGAGTAAAATAACTAGTTAATGTGATTCCAATACTGTAAAAAACAAAACAGAAATATCCATCTTTCCTCCTCCTCCCCACTCATCTGTAAGCTTCTCAGGGAAACAGGCAAGGTGGTAGCTTGACAGGAAGAGTAAGATGATGCTTCAGATTCTGGACAGGTAGCTATCTGCTTGTCTAAACGAACCAATGAAAATATTATATATATATATATATAGTCATAAAATATTAGAGGTATTAATTTATATGTATAAAAGGCTAATATGCAAAGTGTCCCTTCGGGAGTTTGGGAGACTCAGAGTTTAATCATTCACTGTGATGTGCGCTGACCACCAGGGGGTGGCATGGAACAAAGGAAGGCCCTGATTGGCCCTGATCGCCAGCCAGGCTTAGGGGTCCTACCTGTGCATGAATTTCGTGGACCAGGCCTCTTGTCTTATGATAACAGCTTCTATCGATTGAGCAACCAGTTTAAGTATTTCACTGAGCTTTATACATACATTTTTCAGGTACCAAAAGCCTTATGTAATAGGTGTTCTCCACTTGTTCACATGTGGAAATGAGGGAAGTTGTAAAGTTCAGGGAAGTCTCAGCAGGGATTTTGATTGTCTCAAAAGCTCACCTACTCAGTATTGCGATAGGCGGTGATGGAAATGACATTCATTCATAAAGTTTTTAAAAAGTTGTTGGTAACTTCACTTGGAAATCATCTGTCCTCATAGCGTTCATTCGATTCGGCCACCTCATCTCAGGGAAGGAGGTTAAGATGTTGGCTATATTTATAATCAGATTCTCAACGATCTTGTGCTCTCTGAATGCGAGTCTATTGGTAATTTCTCCTCCATTCTTTTTTTTTTCTTTTCCTGATGTAAATTTTAGAAACATCTAGGGAGATTTAGAGTCCTTTCTCACATCTCTGATGGAAATCTGACTTAGAAACTCTCCCATTGAAGGAAGAATACAGCTCACTCCGAAGAATGCTCTTAGCTGTGGATCTCTCTCCACAGTTGGAAATGCTGTTTATAACAGGATGGCCATGCTACAATTAAACAGCCTATAAAGAAATTCAACCTGTCAAAACCGGCTTGTGAAACGAGCTTGGAGCCACGATCTGAATAACAAACTAGATGTGAACTTGGATAGCAGAGCTCGGTTCTGCGGGTCTTCCTTGCAGTGACCTCATTGTTATGATAAATGAGAACATCGGGTTTCCTTATCCACCGGGAAGGGCCTCCCCGTTCTGTGTCAGATGAGTCAGAAGACACACAGGCATCTCCCGTGCTGACAGCTAGGCAGGTTTCGGATTTTCTCCATCTGGCCTCCCTTACGGCTCTAGGTCAAAGCAACATCATCCTTTTTTAAATATATTTTATTGATTTTCTTACAGAGAGGAAGAGAGAGGGATAGAGAGTTAGAAACATCGATGAGAGATAAACTTCAATCAGCTGCCTCCTGCACACCTCCTACTGGAAATGTGCCCACAACCAAGGTACATGCCCTTGACCGGAAATGAACCTGGGACACTTCAGTCTGCAGGCCGATGCTCTATCCGCTGAGCCAAACAGGTTAGGGCAAAGCAACATCATCTCGAAGTTGGCTCTTGACTGGGCAATTTTTTCTGCCTTTCAGTTCGTCTGGGCACGGGGTCCCCGACCTCACAGGGAATGTCATTTATGTCTGTTCTTTTAGGGAACACGCCAGGTGGACCAGCATGCAGTGATACAGGAGCATCAGGGCCACTGGGTAGCTCTCTCCCCATCAGGAGCCCCTCACCCACCCGCCATTCTCTCTGTCCTCAGAGGGGAAGATTGCTAGACTCCAGCAGTGCTACTTCCCAGATGCCAGGAGGGGAGATGCTCAAGTTGCAGTAAACTGGTGGGTCGTGTGCAGCCGGCTGATCCTCGCTATCACTCCTATCTCAAATGTTGCTCGTATTTCAAAGCAAAAATCGCTCGCTCGACGGCTCGTATCTCAAAAATCTCGTATGTTAGGGCACTCGTATCTCGAGGTACCACTGTATTCAGTGCTTTTGATGCGGTAAAGATGGTGCTTACACTATCAAGGGCGGTAAAAAGACACCGCATTGGCTTCAGGGAGGGAATGAAGTGTGGCAGGAATCGGAGAGTTGGTATCCACTGATTCGGGGCCCACACTCCCCGGCTTCGAATCCCCGCCCGTCACTTAGGTGTTGTGTGCACGTGGGCAGTTCCATGGCCTCTTTGAGCATCATTTTCTCACCTGTCAGGTATCCCAGATGATGGAATGTACATTACAGGCTTGTTGGGGTGATTCAGTGAGTTATAACAATAAAGGGGCTTTGACCAGGCCTCCTTCATAGTGAGCTCTCTCGTCCCTCCTCCCTCCACCCCTTCCTACAGCTGAAGGTGAGTAGGACACATTAGGAGTCCCTGGGACAGAGCGAGGCTGGGTCCCCTCCAAAAGGGGCGAGAGCTGGCAGGAGTGGGGTGCATGGACAAGAGCCTGGGGAGGTGTTACGTTCCAGTTCTGACTTTGCTAGGAGCCTTGGCAAAGTGACGTACACAATCCAGGTCTGTGCGTCCTTGTGTGAAAAAATCCCCGGGGGTGTGGGACCTGCCAAATCCTAAGGCCACACAGAAGATACAACGCGATAATTCGTGTGAAAACCATTCGAAAAATGATGATCCCAGGTTGGAACTTTGGGGGATAATATTTCACGTTACGCATTTTACATCTTCCTGCACCCCTCAATTTCCAACGCTAAGAACTAAACACGAAGTTACCCATCTCCTTGAAAACGGCGACACAGGAAGATTCACTTAGGTGAAGTCCCCAAATTTGTCCCTGAATAGAGGCTAGTGAATTGAATTCATTTTCAAAGCTTTGGTAGGGAATTTTAAAAAGATCGAAATGATAATTTTCTGGGGTTAAGAGAAGGCTCCATCCAGTACATCAGTCCATTGAGCTGGTTGGTAAATGCCTTCAGGTGACCCGTCCTCTGAATACGTGTATTGAGTAAGGGACATTCAGAGAGACTGAAAAATGCCACCCGCAGCGTGTCAGGCTGTGCTTGTTTGCTAGTTCCTGAGCCGAAAAGACGGTGCTTCCCCTAAACCTCTGGTTTCCCCGGACCTGCTGCTCGCAGGCTGACATCCTGACTTGAACTCCTGCCCTTCCAGCCTCACTTCCTGTTGGTGACAACTGCTGGGAGCAGGCGCCAAGCATGGTGACTTGTAAATCCCCTCCCTCCCTCTCCCCCTCCCTCCTGGAGCACCCGCTGTTTCTGTGCATCTGGGATCGGGGGCCTTCAGCTCCCCTCCGCTGACAGCAGGATTTACCGCCCCACGTCCACGGGGCGTCCCCGCCGCAGGTGAAAGGAGCTGTCGAAACGCATCAGAATGGACACATGTCCACCTCGTAAAGCTCTCAGTAGAAGCCCCCGAGCAAGGGGGCGCGACCCCGTGTAAAATTAACGGTTCCAGTCGGGGATTATGGCGGATTAGGCAGCAGCGAGGTCGGTGCGGGGCTCGGCTATCCCGGTTCTGCCAGGACAGGAGGGCCCTGCCTCCACGGGCCGGGGTGTCCTCAGCTGGCAGTTAACTCCCCCCGGACCCTTTCTAGGAGCCGGGACAGCCTCCTGTTTGCCTGTTTGCTCCTCACAGCTCAACTTCCCTTGGGAACGGAATAGCAGCAGATTTGATAGTCGTTGCCATGGTTTCCCACATTCGTGGGAAAACTTAGTATTGAGGTGATGAAAAGCATTCACCCCCAAGTCCACCCTCATAGCGTCAGGACAGTAACTGGGGTGAGACACCTCCGTTTTGGTATCTGACCTTCAGAGTGACTCTTTTATTATTTTTTTAATGTATTTTATTGATTTTTTACAGAGAGGAAGGGAGACGGACAGAGAGTTAGAAACATCGATGAGAGAGAGACATCGATCAGCTGCCTCCTGCACACCCCCTACTGGGGATGTGCCTGCAACCAAGGTACATGCCCTTGACCGGAATCGAACCTGGGATCTTTCAGTCCGCAGGCCCATGCTCTATCCACTGAGCCAAACCGGTTTCGGCCAGAGTGGTTCTTCATAACGAAGGCTGCCATGTCTCCTCAATGTTCTCTCGGGATTGCCCCTCATCCCTGATTCTTTGGAATACCGATCAGTCTGGGTGATGGGTAAAAGCGGGGCTGAAGGGAATGTCCCACCCAATACACACCCCGATCCCCATCCAAAGCGGAATAAATCTGCCTTTGTCACTTCCTCCCGAGTCCTTGCCCACCTTTTCGTTATATTTGCACAAAAGCGGTACTTTACGCAGGTCCCACCCCAGGGGCAAGAAGCAATGCCACGTGACCAAGGCCCACCACGACCTCTCAAAATTTCCACGAAGATACTGTGGATGGGTTTTTACTTAATTTATCCTCTGGCTGACTCGATTCCACATCTCAGACAATGGATGCTTTTATGAAGAAAATGTCCTTGGCTTGTATCTGTTGCTTTTTTTTTTAAGAGTCCGCTGCAAATGTAAAAATCGATTTCCTTCGCTCCGTTTTTCTTTTTCTTTTTTTAATTCCAAGTGATGCCGCATGTCCTGCCGCCACGGCGAGGAGCAGGAAGGCTGTAATTTCCCAGATGTGGGGCTATTAGGCCTTCATTTCCTGAAGCGATGAATTAGCAGCTCCTTTTCCCTGTCACAGAAAATTGTCGCCGAAATAGGCCGAGACACAATGGCAAGTTCAATTAAGGGTCTGTTCCTTCAGGAGGGCCTGGAGGAGGATGACTGAGCGAGCGGCCGCTCGGCAGGAAATTGCACGCTGCCTGCTTCCCTCCAGTAAATGGCGAGGGCCGCGTTCTCTGTTTTCTAATTTCTGGGTCTCCTGCACCCCTCCTCCCGCCGTGAGCTGTGCACTTTTCCTCTCCAGTGAGTTGGGCTACCGGTTCCCCCTCTTCCCTCCCCTCAAAGAGCTGTGCATTTTGCCTACATGTGTTCAGGTGTGCTGCTTTCAGTGCCTGAAATAACGGTCTCCGCCATCCAGCTTCCTTCCGTTCTCCATCCCACACATCCTTCCATTTTCAAGATCTCGCTCCCATTCCCTGCCCGAGATCCTCCCCATCAGCTAGTCTGTCCGGGGATGCTTATCAAACACGTTCAAAAAGCACCATAGGCCGAGACCGGTTTGGCTCAGTGGCTAGAGCGTCGGCTTGTGGACTGAAAGGTCCCAGGTTCGATTCCATTCGGGGGCATGTACCTTGCTTGCGGGCACATCTCCACTGTGGGGCGTGCAGGAGGCGGTTGATCGATGTCTCTCTCTCATCGATGTTTCTGACTTTCTATCTCTCCCCCTTCCTCTCTGTAAAAAAATCAATAAATTAAAAAAAAAAGCACCATAGGATGCTGGGCCAGTGTGGCTCAGTGGTTGATTGCCAACCTCTGAACCAGGAGGTCACGGTTTGTTCTCCAGTCAGGGCACATGCCCGGTAGGGGGTGTGCAGGATTAATGACTCTCTCTCATCATTGATGTTTCTCTCCCTCTCCCTTCCTCTCTGAAGTCTTTATAAAATATATGTCTATATAGTATTTAAAAAGCACCCTAAGGGACACAGAAAGAGGGGGAGGGGGGAATCTATGGTTCAGGCTCTCAGAAACTGCCATGTTTGCGAGGAAAGAACAAAGGGAAGGATGCTTTGGAGCACGGACCACGAAGCCACAGAAGGAGCATAAACACTGAAGGAATTAAACTCGTCCCCTTAGGATGGAAAATGGCGCCACGTCCTCAGTCATCAGCTCTTTCACCCGGTTGCGCCCGTAAATTGAATCTTCCCCAGTGACGTCATCAGGTGCCTAAGGAAAACACGCGTAAATCAAAGTCAACACGCTTTTATTTATTTCTTCGGCGCTAGGGGGGGAAATGATATCACGGCGTGGGCTCTGATTATGAATGAAGTGTATTGAAAGAGCCTCACATCAAAAAGCGTGTGCTGGCAGTTCCCGGTGACGTCATATGATAGATTAGACGCGGGGCTTTCTGTTGATACAAAGCGCTATTTTATTGCCGTCGTATCAAATAAGTTAAGCCTCCTCTTAAGGATTTTAACAAATGTTTACCTTTTCTAGGCAATTACTTAGCTTTCCAATTATCCAGAAAGTGAGCTCATGGGGAGAGCAAAATGCACTCCGTAACCTGAACACATGCTATTCGCAAGCCGAGAATTTTGTTTGGGGTTTGTTTGCTTGTTCATAATACTGAGTGTGGCGGTACAGACTCGACCTTGAGCATTTTGTGAATTGCAAAGCTGCTCTTTTTTTATTTGAGGACAGCTGTACACTTGGCTCTCATAATCCATCTACCCGTATGGGTGGATTTCAATTGCCCACGGCCATAGCAATAGGGGGAAAGGCGTGGCTATATTTTTGTCACCTGTTCAGACCATCCAGAATGGACTGTTGTCACTGTTGTCATTCCTTGGTGAAAAGGATGCCAGTGGTTTATGAGGCGAATCCTAGGATTCTATGACCGCTCTCGGTAGAGTTTTCCCTCTTACGCACATTGCCAAAACGATCAGTACTGCTGATTATTGATCAGATTACTGGATCAAGGTCAAGTCAGACATAGCCTCTTTCATTAAGGGATCCTCTTTCATGAAGCTCTTTTTAAAAGACATCTGAGGATATAAATAGGAACTTGACTCAAAGGCGTGCACTACAGCATCAGGTAAAAGCTAGGACAAGTCTTCACTTTTATTTAGTTTGAGGCTTAGAAATCTGGGTGACGGGTCCCCAGATTCCTGGGGGAGATCCATTCCAGTCTCCTTGAGCGATGATGCATCTGCCAGGCATCTAAGCTCCTGACACTTGTTTTTCTCTGGACGCTTTCAAGATGTACATGTTTGTTTTTTCAGCGTTTTGACTATGTTGAGTCTGGTGAGGATCTCTCTATGTTTACCCTATTTGGAATACTTTGCGCTTCTTAGATCTACTGATAAATATTTTCCATAAAGTTTGGGATGTTTTCAGCCATCATTTCTTCAAGTATTTGCTCTGTCCCTTTATTTCTCTCTTCTCCCACTGGAACTCCTCATTACATACAGGTTCATAAGCTTGGTGGTGGCCTCTGGGTCTCTGAGGATTTGTTCAACTTAATGTCAGCTTTTTTTCTTTTGGATAAATTCTACTAATTTATCATTAAGTGCATTGATTCTTTCTTCATTCATCTCAGATCTGTTATTGAGCCCATCTAGTGAAAATGTCATTTTGATTATTGAAACTCTAGAATTTTCATCTGGTACTTTCTTTTTTTTTTTAATATATTTTATTGATATTTTACAGAGAGGAAGGGAGAGGGATAGAAAGTCAGAATCATCGATGAGAGAGAGACATCAATCAGCCGCCTCCTGCACGTCCCCTACTGGAGTTGTGCCCGCAAGCAAGGTACATGCCCTTGACCGGAATGGAACCTGGGACCTTTCAGTCCGCAGGCCGACGTTCTATCCACTGAGCCAAACCAGTCTCGGCTCACCTGGTACTTTCTAATAGATTTGATTCATTATTGATGTTCCCTACAGACTCATTGTCAGCGTAGTCTCTGTTAGTTCTAAAAGGTATTACTTGTTCGTAATAGATGCTTGGATGTCTTTATCTGCTAAGTCCAATTTACGGGGCCTCTCAGTCTGTTTTCATTGGCTGCCTTTTCTCCCCCAAAATAGGGGTCATACTTTTTCAACCTTTTTGAGTGCCTCATGAGTTTTTATTGAAAATTGGACATTTCAGATAATACATTATAAACAACTCTGGTTCTAAAATTTTTTTCTGAGGATTTTTATTCTTGCTGGATTTTGTTTACTTCCTCATTTTCCTATTTTATTATTTTTTAAATTAACTAGCCTTGACTTAACTGGCAGAACCTATTGTCCCTGTAGTGTGTGCCTACTATCTCTGCTTAGATTATTTCTAGAGATAACCCGTGTGTCTGAGAGAGGATGGCTCAGTGGTCAGCCAACGACTGGTCACAAATTGTGCTCCATTTGTGTTTGGTTTGGGGAGTACATTCCAAGTCTGTGCAGTTTGCAAGCCTGCCCAGCTCCCACTTTCCTACTCTCCACTTCTTCAAGGGACCCTCTCAGGTCTCCCCTTCATTAGCGCCCAGGCTTCCAGACAGGCGGGGACAAATGAGGGCCTGTCAAGCCTGAATGGCTATCTCATCAGTCCAGCTCTCGTCTTCACAACTGCTTCGGTAGGTTCCAGATCACTAGAGGGACTGAGTTGCTGCAATTCATTCAGCTGTAGAGTGGTTTGGGGGAGAAAGGATTGGCTGATCTCTTTATTCCTCCAGACCAGAGGTTCTACCTCATTCCTGACGCTAGAATCATGTTCTTTCTTAGAGAATTGAAAGGCTCACCTTTTACCTGTGACACGGGGCATCATTTCTGAACCGGTGGCCTCCTGTCACTGCACCGGGGAAATGGTCAGCTAGCAGGCCAGTTCGCTCCTCATCTGAGTTGGGTACCGGAAGAAAAGGACTAGCATCTCAGTTTTATAAAATGTTAGCTACTTACTTCCAAATCCCTAAATTTCCTGCATGGGCTTTTCAGTGACAATATCTCCCGAATGCTTTTTTCTTTTTTTAAATATATTTTATTGATTTTTTCACAGAGAGGAAGGGAGAGAGATAGAGAGTTAAAAAGGAGAGAGAGACATAGATCAGCTGCCTCCTGCATGCCCCCTACTGGGGATGTGCCTGCAACCAAGGTACATGCCCTTGACTGGAATCGAACCCTGGACCTTTCAGTCCGCAGGCTGACGCTCTATCCACTGAGCCAAACCGGTTTCGGCATCTCCCGAATGCTTCTTAATGCGGAGTTAGAAAGTCAATAGCAAAAGGCTCTCAACTTTGAATCTCCTGGTTAGGAACATGATAAAATGCCTTCAGGAGAGAAACACTTGAACAAACACAAATCAGGGAATATACATTCGAGTCCATTCCTGCTGTGGATGGGCCCAGGTTAGCTCTCAAATTCCTTCTGGTCCCCATTTTTTTTTTTTTTGAAAAGTCAATTGAATCTTTACAAAATGGCATTTGGAAGGGCCTAATAAGTGGACAGCAGCACTAAGTATATACAAGACATGGCGAGCTATTTTTTTCTTTCTCTCTCTTTTTTTTTTTCCCTATTGTGGTTCTGCTAAGCATCTCTGACCGAGGCCAAGTGTCCACATTGGTTTTACGCTGTTCTTCTTCCATCTGGACTCCGTTAGTGACTCGAGGGAGGTCTGAAGGTAGCCTTGATGCTCCACTTTCCATCAGCAAAATCTAACCTGGATATTCCTGCTCTAGCAAACTCGAACCCTCAACCAAGAATCAGATCCCATCTAAGTAATTAAAAAAACAATCATGCACGCTTTTGCCACTTCAGGGAGACAATAGTTTGGTACCCGGATGGTTGCTAGTGGCATTTCTGTTTTTATCCCAGAAAATAAAATGGCCAGGACCTCGGAAAACTGCCGCCTTCTTTATCGGAGAGATTTTTCTGCTGCGTAGCCGGATATGTTTATACGTCTGATTTATGATACATTGATAATGAAGATGCCTTGTAAAAAACTGAATGGGGGACGTGGGATGAGCGCCAGCCTCCCTCAGACCGACATATTTATGGAACGAAATCATGCCATAAAGTGAGCGTGGAGGGATTGGGCCGCTGCACTATTGTGCTAAAGCATAGTTGAGATATTAATCAGCTTTTCTGGGCCCGTATTTATTGCTTTTGAGTAAGAAAACGGAGGTGACTATGACTCTGTTACGCTGCCCGTTTCCACACTGTTTCCACTACCTGCGCAGTCTGCGAGCCGAATCATTTGAAAAGAATTCGTCACTATGTTAAGACTTTTTTCCTTTGGCAAGTCTGCATTCTATATTTTGCTATTCCTCTCAAGCATTCGCATGCTCGGTGGCAGGAAAATCGGCTCAAACTCTACACAGAACAAAGCAGCTAGATGGATGTGTGCTTCCCTCCTGCACTCCAAATGCCCTAAACCACTGCGCCTCACCTCTCCCCTACCCATTTTTCAACCTCTACAGCCCATGCCCTCCAAATTCTTAAAAAAATATATATATATTTGTATTGATTTTAGAGGGGAAGGAAGAGGGAGAGAGAGAGAGAAACATTAATGATGAGAGAGAATCATGGATTGGTTGCCTCCTGCATGCCCCACACTGGGGATCAACTCTGAAACCCAGGCTTGTGCCCTGATTGGGAATTGAACTGTGACCTCTTGGTTCATAGGTCAAAGCTCAAGGGCTGAGCCACGCCAGCCAGGCTCCCTCCCACTTCTGATGCCCTTTCTTGTCTGCAGAGAGTCTCCAGTCTCCCAATCAGATAAGCTGTGCCGACCCCTTTCCCTCCCAATAAAACTCGAGACACAGCCAGCCAGAGCTTGTCACAGGCCTGCAGCCGGAAGGCCTCTTTGACTCCCTAACTCAGAGGACAGGGCCTTGCATTGCAACGGCAGTGATTGGATGAGGGGTAACCAATTGCCCACACCCACTGCCACCGAGGCCCCTGAGCTATTTGGGGGCCAGGCCAGAAGTCCCAGTAAGCCTGTTAGCACAGCCCCTGACCCAGGCGAGGCTGTGGCTTAAGGAACACTTGCTTGACAAATGGGTGACTAGTGTGGATGGGTGACTAGAGAATGAAGCCTGCTTTCATGTGAAATTGTAACACTTTTCCTGGAATCATGTAGAAAAACACCTGCCTTTTTTTTTTTTTTTTTGAATAGGAGTCTGGCCAAGAAGTTTTTCAAAATCATCATCTGGTCCTTGTCAGTGGAATTTTTTTTTTTAAATTTATTTGGTTTATGTAACATTTTTTTTTTTTTTTTTTTTTGCTCCAAAATGTGACGATTTTCCATTTCAGTGAGAGTAAAAGTGAAAAAAACCATCACCTCTAAGAGCCACCGTGAGCTCACCTGGTCCTTCCCTTCTTACCTGCCGGACTTGAACTTCTTTTTCCTCAGCACCTTCCATCCCGTCATGCGATGTGTCACTTGCTCATGGGTCGTGTTCTCAGCTGTCCCCTGTGACCGCCTGCACCCCCACACTGGAATGTAAGCTTTTCCAGGGCAGCACGTGCGCTCACTGCCATGCCTGTGACAATTCCAGGGACAGGGGCTGGGTAAATAGTGGTCAAATGAACCGTTGTTACTTCAGTGTTTCGGGCCAGTGACAGTATTAGAGTTGGAAAATGAGTGTACTGCGTTTTAGTTATTCCTAAACCTGGCTACATGTGCAGTTCACATGGAATCCGAAAATGCAGTTGAAATGCTCCACATTGGGGTTCAGAAATACCGTATTTTCCGGCATATAAGACGACCCCCAACTTTTCCAGTTGAAGGGTTTGGAATATACTTGCCCTATAAGATGACACTTGGTGTATAAGATGACCCCTGACTTTGAGGAGGTTTTTCTGGGTTAAAAAGTCGTCTTATACGCCGGGAAATATGGTATATGTGGGGGCCCCAGATGATTCTGATGGAGCCCCTACACTGCGGAAAGAACATGACTCTGAAGTCATAGCCATCTAGCTTTAAGTCTCTTCTCTATGGTTTATTTACCGACTCGACCTTTGGCCAATTACTTCCTGAAGCTTCTTCCCTAGGAGCCTGCTCTCTCTGTGAAATGGAAACAGATATTGAGGGAGGGAGGGAAGGAGGGAAAGAAGGAGGGAGGGACAGAAGGGGGTCAGAGGCCCTCTGCGGGCCATTCCAGGAATGACATGCAGGTAGAGCAGGCAGCCCCCAGGTTCCCAGCGCCCACCCCAGGCAGTTCCGTTTCACAGACAGGCAGAGGCCTAGCTCACCCTCCTCTCCGCTTCCTCTCTTTGGCAAAGGCTGAGCGTCCTGGCCTTCATCCGGCTGGCACTGCCTCATGTCTGTATGAAGCAGATGAGGCTGGCCGAGGCTGGCAGCTTATTTTGTTGTTGTTGTTGTTGTTGTTGTTGACTTTGGCCAGACGTTCCGTGTCCTTAGCTCTTGGGAAAGTGTCCCAAGTTGAGCAGCGGGTACGTTTTGAGACAAGGGAGTGGCATGTTGCTGGGGTCTCAGTGAGCGGCTGAGTTGGGAATGACCCCGTGTGCTCTTGACCCTGACTGTGGCACACCAGAGGACCGCCTCTGAGGGTTCAGGGGCATGAAAAGAGAATGCACGCACCGGATGCACAGAAATGGCAGGATTTAGGCAGGCTCTTAGGACGTCCCCACAAAAGCTAGTTTTCCTGCATTGTTGAAGTTTATTTTAAAAGATTATTCATGCCGAGACCGGTTTGGCTCCGTGGATAGAGCGTCGGCTTGCGGACTGAAAGGTCCCGGGTTTGATTCCGGTCGGGGGCATGTACCTTGCTTGCGGGCACATCTCCACTGTGGGGTGTGCAGGAGGCGGCTGATCGATGTCTCTCTCTCATCGATGTTTCTGACTTTATCTCTCTCCCTTCTTCTCTGTAAAAAAAAACAATAAAATATATTTTTTAAAAAAAGATTATTCAGGGTGGTACTTTCCAGCGTGAAGGAATGCATCCATGAATTCACTTTGATTCTGCTGTGAGTAACAAGAGCCATTTTTGCAGTTACTCATCTTCCACATCCTTTCCCTCCTGCCCCAGTACCTGCCCCCGCAGTTGATGGAACACGCAGGCGCCTCTTTGCAAAGCGTTACTTGTCGTTACGGACCGGACCGGTGTCTATCATGACTTAATATCTGCTTAGTGATGATCCACCTGCTGGAAAAGGTGTTGGTGGAGGAGCAGGGACTGTGCCCCGCATTTCAAGGCTGCCCCAAGGCCGGGATCCCCGACTTCAGCCTCGGAGGAAGGGAAGGGACCTTGATTGCTGGAGTGCCTTGTAATCCAGGTCAGCAAGGAAAGGAACGGGAAGCTAGAACATGACACAACATGATACACACGCCCCAGGGCCACACCCATGCTGAGTCAGGCCTCCTTGCCTTCTTTCTCTCTCGCCTTTTGATGGCCATTAACACCCTTCCTTGAAAAACAAAACAAGTAAAATTAGCAAAAGCGAGCTGAAACGTTCAGGATTGACTCTTAATCCGAAGTCAACTGGCGGCTTAAAGAAAAAATACTGCTGAATGCGCCCGCCCCAACCAACAATAAGTGATATATTGTTTAAAAGGCTGCTGGCAACTCGACGTGTGACAGGCCCTGAAATCATAATTGGCACTACCGTTTTGGCCCCGTGACTGGTTTTACAGCAGGGACTTATTTTCCAGTTGCTTCCCTCCGGGTTGCTGCAATCATTTGCTCTGGTAGAATCTGAAGTGAACGGCATGCGCAATAAACCTGCCCCCTCCCGGCGCCCGCACAGGCACTGTAAAACGCGAAGGAAAACGGCGGGAGGCATTGAAGCGATCCAGGACTGGCCTTTGGAAAACCAAACGGGAGAGAAGAACTTCTAGAAGCCCAGGGTCCTTCAGATCCCACCCACAGGGACCCATCTCTGAGCAGGCAGCCTCGGTGCTTGTAGGACAAAAATGAACGGAAGGAAGTTGAGCAAAAGAGAAATCGACACTCAGAGCAGCAGAAGACTTGAATATTTAAAAATTTTAAGAAGATAAAACTGGAGGCCAAAAAAGTCAGTAAAGATTTAGGGCATCTGAAAAAGACAATGAAGAAACTGGATCCATTTGACAAACTATAGTAATGAAATGCACACTTGATGTTAAGTTCATGAGGGACATTTACTAAAATCGACAGAATAGGGAACATACTTCCTTCTGATGTATGAATCCAGAAGAACTACTATGGAGATTAAAAAAACCAATTTAAATGGTAATTGAAATATGACAACTGTGCAGTGTAGCTAAAGCTACACACAGAGGGAAGCATGTAACATAAACACATATATTGAAAAGCAGAAAGGCTTAGCCAGTAATTTAATATCTATTTTAAAGAAATAGACAGATTTCAACAAGTAAAACCCAAAGAAGAAGGTAGGAAATAATAAAGGTTAAAGCAGCACTTACTGAGACATGGGAACAAATGTGTAATCAAAGGATCAATGAGCAGAAAGTTGGGTATTTCAAAAGGAAAATTAGCAAGACTAACAAGACAGAAAGAGAAAGAGAATTAGCCTTCTGATAAAAGGGGCCATCACTACATTTTGTACAGATATTCAAATTTAATCAAAGGAAATTATAATGATGTGCCAATAAATCTGAAAATTTAAAACACTCTTGAATTGTCAATAATAATTAAAATAGAAGGTACACATTTCTTGAAAGACACTCCTTACCAACAATAACACAAGAATCAAGGGAAAATAAAAACAGTCCTTTTCTTATTAAGGAATTGAATTAGTTATTAAATAATCTCCCCACAAAGAAAACGCCAAGCCCAGCTGGTTTCACTTGCGAATTCTCTCAACATTTAAGGAAGCAATAAAACCAATATTATAAAAACTCTCCTAGAGAATAGGAAAAAAGGAACACTTCCCAACTCGTTTTATGATGCAATTAAACTTTGATAGAAAAACCTGATAAGAGCATTACAAAAAGGAAAATTACAGGCAAATTTATCTTATGAAAACAGAGGAGAAATTTTAAACAAAATATTATCCAGCTAAATCCAGAAATACATAAAAAGGAGAGAACATCGTGACCAAATGGGCTTTCAAATTCCAAACTTGATCAATGCATTTATCACAATAAGGGAAAAGGAGAGAAAAATCATGTGGATTTCCTTCCTTTTGTATCTTCTCTGCGGATGCCAACAAATTCCAATACCCATTAATGGTAGGCGCTCTTAGAATCTGGGAATAGAAGGAAACTTCCTTAATTTAATGAAGGGCATCTACAAAATATCTTGGTCATATTCAGTTGTCACTTATTGACAGATTTCTCCTTGATATTGGGGTGGAGCAGTATTGTCCCTTCTGTCACTTCTAGTTAATATCATACCAGAGAGCCTAATGAATGCAACAAGGCAAGAAAAAGAAATGAAACGCATCAGCATTGGAGAGAAAGAAAGAAAATTGTAATCCTTGGAGGCAAAATGATTTCAAACATAAAAAATCCAAATGATTTAAGCCAAACTATTAGAATCATTAAGTGAATTTAAGAAGTTTGTCTCATCCCAGATTGATAAAAACAAATTGTATTTCTATCCACTAGTCCAGTGGTCGGCAAATTCATTAGTCAACAGAGTGAAATACCAACAGTACAATGACTGAAATTTCTTTTGAGAGCCAAATTTTTTAAACTTTAACTATATAAGTAGGTATTAACTTAATTAGGGTACTCCTAAGCTGGCCTCTGCTAAAAACTCAAGAGGCCAAAGAGCCGCATGTGGCTCATGAGCCTCAGTTTGCCGACCAGGGCACTAGCCATAAAGTAATATAATATTAAATTTAAAAACAATGTTTACAACACCATCAAAAAAGCAGACATCCCTGAATGAATAAAATATGCAAATGGCCTCTACATTAAAAACTAAAAACAAACATTTGAACAGGAATGAATGACATTCAGTAATGTGATTGAACACTAAGAAGCATTTATAATGTGAAGTGATAATCAAAAGAATGCCTTTCTTTTATTAGAAGATGGCACCCATCCTTATCCATATCCATATAATGGATATAGTTTGTGTTCAACAAAAGATGCTATAGAATAAAATGGTAAGTCAGGGAACCAGATAAAAATATTCCCACCAATTTACTCAACGACAAACTCACAAAGTGTTCTTTAAATTTGTTGTAACAAAAGAAAAAAGATAACAAAAGAAAAAAGACAGCGGGGTATGGGTAAAAGATATAAGCATATAATTTCCAAAAGAAAACACCCGAATGTCTAACAAACACGTGAACAGGTGCTCGGGAAATGCTCCTTAAAGTACAGTCCACACCACTGCCCCCCTGCAAGAGTGTTCAAGTGGAAAGTACAGGAAACAGCCGGGGTGAGCAAGAATATGGAGCAACTAATACTTCCATGCAGGTTCCTGTGCTTTGGGTGGGAGTGTGAACTGGTACCTTTGGGGAATAGTTTGACACTTTATGGAGCAGCCAAATATTAACATGATTTATGACCCAGTATTTTCACTCTTACAAGTGTGTGAGGAGGCATGCATGTGAATATTCACATTAATGGTGTTCATAAGGGTAACACACACACACACACACACACATCTCTAACAACTCCAATGTCTTCCAACATCAGAATGGAGAAAGAAGGATATTTTAACAGGAATGAATGACATTCAATAATGTGATTGAATACTAAAAAGCATTCATAATATTCAGTGATAAAAGAAGGCCCTTCTTTTATAGAAGATGCCACCCATCCTTGTCCATATCCATATAACCATTATGCAACCATTAAAATGGATATGTGTGGATAAACACACACATCACAGAGAGACTGCTTTTGAATGATGTTCCTATTGTGTACCATAACAAAACCATCTTCAATAATTTGTGAATAGGTCCGTGTTCTTTTTGCTTTTTAAAAATATATTTTAATTGATTTTTTTTTTTTTTTACAAAGAGGAAGGGAGAGGAATAGAGAGTTAGAAACATCAGCTGCCTCCTGCACACCCCCTACTGGAGATGTGCCCACACCCTTTGCCCAGAATTGAACCTGGGACCTTTCATTTTACAGGCTGATGCTCTATCCACTGAGCCAAACCGGTTTCGGCAGGGTCCGCGTTCTTTTTTAAAAAGACACACATGTACACATTTGTGTGTGTTTGTGAATTTGTGCAAGTGAAACCAGTGTATGCCCAAGTGGCTATCTCTAGATGTGGGGTTCGTTTCCTTTGTACTTATCTGTGGTATCTGAAGATTCTATAGTGAAGATACAGTATAATGTTCTTACATTAGTGTGCTAACTTTCGGTGTCTAATTCATCATCCCGCTATTCCTCCATGTTGAGTGAGATACCCATTTTCACTACAGTCTTCATGCTCCGAAACAGCTTCGCAATAGAACATTTTACATTGGCTGTGTCATCTGTGAAAATCCACCAGCCCCCCACCCCTCCATCCATGGCTGAGGTAATGGTACCAACAACCTCAAAACCCATGTGCCCCGATGCCCCAGCCCCAGCAAAGACCATAATGAATAGTTCAGCTTTACTTCCTTGCATCCTCTCCAACTTCTCTTCCTTCCTATTTTCTTTATTTGATGGGAAATTTAGATAAATAGGATGTTAGCTCAGTCAGGGGAATTCACCAATCCTGATGCTGTTATGTTCTGGAAGTGAAGAAAAGAAAGGTACTAGAGGTCAGCCCCTGGACCCGAAGCTGTCCATTAATTTTGATTAAATTTTTTTTATTGATTTCAGAGAGAAAGGGAGGAATAAAAACAGCACCGATGAGAGAGAATCATTGATTGGCTGCCTCCTACAGGCCCGCTCTTGGGGAGTGCCCTAATGGGGAGTCGGAACCGTGACCTTCTGACCTCTTGGTTCACAGGTTGGCGCTCAAACCCTGAGCCTCCCCGGGCAGGCTCATTTCGATGTTAAAATCCGCCTCTCTCAGCGCAGGGAGGGCCAGGTGCGGCTCCCAGATGCTCTTGCCTAAGTCCATAAAGCAGAGCCCGGCCCCGAGCGTGTCAGAGCGCCGCGATTTATTAGAAAGTGATATATTTTCAAAGAGCGGCACGGAGTCTTTTAACACTGAATTTGTCAGAGGCCTCGCCGACATCAAACAGATGCTTTCCACTCGGAGCCTTGGCCTCTTAAACTTGAACGTTTCATACTCGGCGCGATTGGAAACTCGGGGACCATGAAGTAATACTTTTCTCTGATTTGGAAAATTTGACTCTTTCCCAATGAAACTTTAGATGCATATTAAGAAATACTTTGAGAAGTGGTATAGTATTTTTCTGTATAGGCAGACTATCTTTGCTCCAGTAAAAACCACTCTTTCAAATATTTAAAAAAAAAAAATCTCTAAAATGGACTTGATGTTAATAAGAGTTTTTTTTTTTGTTTTTTTTTTTTTTCCCTCTCTACTCTTTCCCCCCTTTTACTCACCTATATTTCTGGTTGATTCCTTCTAAAAGTCAAATAAGTACCACATGCCCCAGGCTTTCATAAAGGGCTTCTAAGGTGGGTCCTTTAATTGGGGGCCGTAAGAAATAAATCACATGCCAGGGGCTGGGTTACCGTGCCATGTTCTTGAATAAACAGTCGCCAGTGTTTGTCATTCTGCGTGCATTTCCCCCAGATGCAAGGAAAGCTGGTTGTATGGAACTTGCCCGGTTCCTGATCGCATTATAAGCCACAGAAAGCTCGCCACGTGGAAGAGGCAAGGCCGAGCCTTGGTTTCTGACCCTCCTCCACTCGTGGTCCAACTCGGTCCGACTCCAGCGTGAGCAGGATCGGAGGGGGGAGAGCAATGGCTTTTGGAGGGAAGGAGCATGCGATGCCCCGCATTCCACATGCAGGGGAGAAGCAGCGGGCCACCCAATGAGATCTGAACCCCCGGACCGTGAAGAACGCAGCTCAAACCACCACTTCCCCCAGGAAAGAAACCTAGGAATTTCCCTTGACAGATGTTTCTTGAAGGGTTTTATTTTTACATTACACTTTTTTTTTTTAATATATATAAAATATCCAACCTTCTTTTGTTTGGGTTCTGTTACTCATTCTTCAGAGGCAAAGACTGCACTAAAATGAAATGAACATATACAGTGGTACCTCGGGATACTAGTTTAATTCGTTCCGTAACCTTGAGGCGTGGGAAACTATGAGACTCTCGACTCGAGGTAAACTGGTGGGTCGTGTGCAGCAGGCCGATCCACGCGATGACTCCTATCTCAAATGTTGCTTGTATTTCAAAGCAAAAATTGCTCGATCGATGGCTCGTATCTCAAAAATCTCGTATGTTAGGGCACTTGTATCTCAAGGTACCACTGTATTGGCTATAAGGTATGATAGAACTGTGACCCGTTACCTCAAGAGTTTGCTTTTGCATAAGAAGGCATTACTAATACAGAAAAAAGTGATGTATTATTGAGGGAAACTAGCATATGGGGCATAATGTTGGATGTGTCTTTGCTGCGTGTCATTTAATATTTGGTGTGAAGTGAGAGAGACAGCAAGTTCATAGCAAATGGTGTGTTGTGCTCAGGTTCATTGCTCATGGACCCAGGGTTCTGACCTCGGAGTGCCTCTCTCTAAGTTTCTGGCCTTTCTACTACCCATTTTCTTTATTTTATGGAAAATGTAAATTAAGGTCAAGTCTACTCATATGTTAGGCATTTGTGTGTCACAGAGAGAGGGAGTTGGCCAAGCGGGGTAATAACCCAGCATGCATGGGGAGGCGTGCGGGTGTTCAGGGTAGCAGTAAAAAACCGCCTTTTCTTCTCCTCATGTGCTCAGATCCACTTAGAAATCAGACCCAGACGGAGGTGAGGATGTCGGCTGTATTCCTGATCGAGAGAATTGCATCATGGGACTTTAGATGTGCTGATGACAGGGCCTTGTTGGTCTGTTTGAGGTCTGGATCCGGGCCGGCCTGCCTACGGGGCCTTCAGAACCAGGGACTGAGATTCCTGCCCCTCACTGGTCTGGGCTTGTGTCTTTCTTGCATCCGTGGTACTTGGCTGAGAAATATGGACCGTGCGTGCCATCTACCAATCAGATCACTCAATTTGTCCTCTGGTACAAGTGAGAGATGGGGTGAGCAGCCAGGACTGCCAGGCTGGCACATGGGTTTTGAGGGTGTTGGTACCATTACCTCAGCCACTGTGGGGGCTGGTGGATTTTCACAGATGACACAGGGGCTAACTGAAAAGCAGTTCTCTGTTAACATCCTCCAGCATTTTCTTTTCTGAACTATTGAACCTGAGATACACTCGATGTATGATTAGCTGCTCCCCCTAACACACACATAGGGGATCCCCTCGAGAGTCTAACTCTTGTCTTCGTAAAATCCTGCCCACTCTACACCTCAATCCAGAGTGTGCTATTTAGATTTTGTCACCAGAAAGCACTGACATGGGTCCAATTTTATACCCATCAAGGTAATGCCAAGCCCGGTTCTATCCTAGGATGCAAATTCTGTCCTTACTCTGTTTCCTATTTCAAATGATGTCGAGACACATAGCTCTGTTATCAGAGCAAATACATAAAACAAAATGACACCACACGGGTCTTTCTGTTGCACAGAGTGAGTCAGGATAAGACATGTCTCAAACTGGATAGTGGAGTCCCTCTCATGACCAGATCCGCAGGGAGTAGAGTAAAAACGTCCTCGCTGGAAGTTAAAATGCAGTAAAATCTCAGTTCCTAATCACTGAAACCGGAAACCGTGCTCCCCAATTCTGACTGTCACTCCAGTGTCCGGGGAAGATTCGGGACTCCCTCAGTAGCTGCAGCTGAGAATGGATGGCTTTCCTTGAGGACCCCCGAGGCTGAGCAGCCTGAACCCCCTGAGATGCTCGTCTCTCTGCCCAGAGTATGCACATGCTTCCCAGTCATCAGCGGGTTTCCCCTTTGGACCCTAAGATTCTGAAACTAAAGCAGTGGTTCTCAACCTTCCTAACGCCACGTCCCTTAAATGCAGTTCCTCATGTGGTGGTGACCCCCAACCATAAACTTATTTTCGAATGGTTGGGGGTCACCACAACATGAGGAACTGCATTAAAGGGTCGTGGCATTAGGAAGGTTGAGAACCACTGCACTGAGGTGTACTAAAAACGAGCTCTCTCTGAAGCTCTAAAGCTCAGTGAACAAAGGAATGGATGGTAAATGGATGACAAGTAGGCCTCTTACAACCAGTATCACGGTGGCATCTGCCTGTGGAGTTGTAGGAACAATAACAACTCGGGTGCATTTGTCCAGGTGGAGAGTCCCCTTTGGCTCATTTTTCACTGTTGATGCCTCTGGGGTCTCTGTTAAGACCTATTCTTCCACTGTGCGCGCCACACAGCACACTCCCTCCTCCCCTTGGGGATTTTTCCACCTTAAATAATGTGTGCTGTCCTAGGCGGGAGTGGGGGGAGTCTATCCAGACGGTATTCTCCCCTCGGGCCCCTTTCTCACGGATTGAGTTGTTGTTGTTTCGGGGTCTCTCTTGTTAACACCTGTCCTCCCACCAGACCATCTTCGAACCCAGACCCACCGAGTCCATCCTTGTTCTGCCCGGCTTTCCTTCTGGAACTCCCACCTCCCGTGCCTGCCTCTGTATTTCTCACTGGCATGTTCTTCCCAGGCCTGGCCACACTGCAGGGGTGAGGCCCTCACCCCTCCCCTTGCCACACTGTGTCGTCACCAAGGTCACATAACAGTTAGTGCTCAGTCTTCAAGGGCTGGTTGTCCAGTTCTCGTACTGACTCAACCAGCAACTTCTTGGGACGTGTGGAGTCATTGTTGGACCAGGGTTTCATGGTGGTGGGAAGACTGTGACCCAGTTAAAAGATCTGCCCCTTGCTGAATCCGGTTTGGCTCAGTGGATAGAGCATCTGCCTGCGGACTGAAGGGTCCCAGGTTCGATTCCTCTCAAGGGAATGTACCTTGGTTGTGGGCACATCCCCAGTAGGGGGTGTGCAGAAGGCGGCTGATTGATGTTTCTCTCTCATCGATGTTTCTAACTCTCTAGCCCTCTCCCTTCCTCTCTGTAAAAAATCAGTAAAAAAATATATATATAAAAAAAAGATCTGCCCCTTAATGCATCTTTTGAAAACCTATTGATTCCTGACTGAGTAGGGTAAAGTTCAACGATCACATGAAAATGAGCAAGCGAGCAGATTCAAGTCACAGAGATTGGATTAAGTGGCAGCAGGCAAAAGGCAGTGACTGAACTCCAGGCCTAAATAGAAAGAGTTAAAATAGCATGATGTATTCTGGGAACATACTTGAGGGGCTGCCAAGATTTCCATTATAATCCTTTCATGTCAGGAGTTTACATTCTGTCACATTTAGTTTGGCTATAAATTGGAATATAATACCTACATCTCACTTTTCAGTGGAGACCTTATCATTTTAAAATGATCATATGTGCTAACACACGAACACACACACACACGCACACACACTGCAAGTCACAAACACATAGTGAAAGTCACTTCTGTAACAAAATCCCCTCTCTCTATCCCAAGATAGTGCTTCTTGGTTAAAGGGAATCTCTCTAAACCATCTTCACATGTCCAGCCTCCCCGTCTACTTCTGCAACCGCATCTCTTCATCGATTGATTCATTTATTAATTGGACAGACGCACTGCGCGCTCACTATGTCCCAGGAGCTATGCTGGAAACACAGCAGGAGCCAGCAGAAAGCAGAGGCCGCGCGCACGTCTCGGCGCTCCTGTTTATTTTATAATTTCCTAACCTGTAAACTGGAAATCATATGTTTCCGGTCACAGTGCCCGCCACATAGTAAACCCGGAGTGAGGGCTACCAGCTATTATCTGACAGGCTGCGTGGCTAGGCCAGGGATGGCATGGTTAAGACAGATAAATCAAAAGATGATGAAAGTAATTTCTCCTGATGTACAAAAGTCCTGGGGCAGACTCTCCTCAGTACATATCCACACACGTTTGAACACCTTCTCAAGGTCATTCACTCTATACCCAAGGTCAAGGTCATTCACTCTACACCCAAAGTCAACATCATTCACTCTATACTCAACGTAACATCTGCCATATTCTTCTTTCTCTTCTAATTAACTTCTGTTTGAATTCACATGGACAATGGCCAAGATATATTTGACTAAATAATGGTACTAAGGTTATATGTTCATCTCATAATCCAAAAGCCTTATATATTAAACTTATTATATGTTAAATGGCTAATAAAGTTGTTAAATATATAATATTTATATTGATAATAATCTGTGTTGGTATAGGTAAAATAGCGGCCTATTATTTTATGGTCTACTATTTGATTTTCGGGAATAGTCTCAACATGGTTAAGACCAGCTAGTATGCACAAAGTTTGCACTTGTTCTAGACCTTGCCTCAAAAGCTAAGAAAGGCTCTGTAATTGGGTTTATTAGGTAAAAAATTTGCTTATGGACACAATTTCCCCTCAACACGGCCTATGAAGTTGAGAGAAACACTCCCCAGGCAAACAATGGTTTTCTCAAGGAAGGATTATTCTGAAGGAGTTCACACAGAAACAGGTACTCGGATATCTGAAAGGTCTTTAGAAATCATCTTGCCACACCTCTCACTTTGAACTTGAGGAAGCTAAGGCAGAGAGATGTGAGTGATTTGCCAAAAGCCATACAAATAGTCCATGGCAAGATCTGGAAGCCAGGCCGACAGATATATTCTCATTCATAGATTTAGACATTCACTGTCCATTCACTCTATTTCATTAATTCAGTTAAGTGTACACCGGGCAATTTTTATGTTTCCAGGGATTGTGCTAGATGCTGGAGCGAGCAGACATTGGGGAGGAGGTGGCTGGAATACAGTGGTACTTCGAGATACGAGTGCCCTAACATACAAGAGTTTTGAGATACGAGCCATCGAGTGAGCGATTTTTGCTTTGAAATACGAGCAACATTTGAGATAGGAGTAATCACGCAGATCGGCCGGCTGCACATGACCCACCAGTTTACCGCGACTCCAGCGTCTCATAGTTTCCCACGCCTCAAGGTTACGGAACGAATTAAACTTGTATCTCGAGGTATCACTGTATTATACAAGGAAATACAACTAAAATAAAAGAGTAAGTACAGGGTGCTATGAGAACACCCCGGAGAAACCTAAGTCAGTCTTGATACTCCTAGAAAACTTGCTGAAGCAAAAGATGTCTAATATGAAATCTTTAAAAAGATGGAAACTAGACAAAGGGAAGAGGGAAGTAGATAAAACTAGCGGGAAGTTTACAATCGAACTGGGCACAGCAGTAGGAGAACTAATATGATTCTTTATACAAAGTGGAGACATCATTATGCTCTGAAATGATGCCAGATGTTGTTATTATTAATCCTGCCTAAGGCATGAAGCTTAGCATCACATTATCCAATAAAACGTGTGGATAAAATATTTGGGAACTATTGGAAATTTCTCCTTACCACTTTTTTCCCTCCCACAAACAGGGTCTGAAGTCATTCTTAAGAGCCATAGTTTGGATGATATGATTCCCAAATTAATGATACTTGGAAAAAAATCATTTTGTATAGTGCTGGAGAGCAAATATAAGATATTTAAACAATGAAATTTGTAGCTTATATAATGTGTGTTTTTATTCATGATTTATTTAGCTCATTCGCAATTTTCTTAACCTCGATGTGTATTAGGGAATTTTCTAATGTGTATATTCATCTGTGCCGACTTTTTGATTTCACTTTAGCCATTAATTTCCTCTCTTATGGAAATACTCAGTTGACAGCCATACTTTCTACCTAGAATTTTCCAATGAACCGTTTTAGGAGTGACAACAACAAAAAAACCTTAAAAATGCCTTCTCTTACATTCAACTGGCCTTTCACTTATTAAAAATTGCCTGAAAAATTCAAGTAGATTATTCAACGACAATTCCGTCCATTGTTTCGATACTTGACACTAGCACAGAAGACTAGGGAGGCTTGGAGGTATTTGAGAAGTATTGTTTGTAGAATTGTATAAATGAATGGATCCTTTTGGTAGAGATACGTACGTAAAGTGATACTTCTTTGTTTGATTGTTTAATCAATAGGTGCTCAATGAAGGTTTTGAATGGATGAATGAATGTCTAAAACCACAAGTGAATATATGACATTAACATGAGGTCTGCTGTGCACAGTGAAAACCTTGCAGGTACCGTATTTTCCAGTGTATAAGATGACTTTTTAACCCAGGAAAATCTTCTCAAAATTTGGGGGTCGTCTTATACGCCCGGTGTCATCATATAGGGCGAGTATATCCCAAACTCTGTATTTTAACGGCAAAAGTTGGGGGTCGTCTTATACGCCCGGTCATCTTATATGCCAGAAAATACGGTATTTTTAATATAAGCCTTCTTCATACAAAATGTAGGCATTGTTACTTCAAGATAATGGCGATGCTCTCGTTGCTAAGGCTGCCTCTGGCAGGAGCCTGGTATCCCATTATCTAATGAAATGTGTTGAGCTAAACTGTGGCAACTGTTGAAATCTTCTCCCCACAGGAAACCACATCTTCTCACATTGAACACCCCTAGACAGCAAGAGCAGTCCCCTGTCTGAGAGCATCCTGAGCACTCCCATGGACAGAATCCAGACACACGTGTTAGGGGATGACTTAAATCATCCCACATGGGATCTCCAGAGTTCACATTTTCCTCTTTTTTTTATTTTTAAATTTTTAATGTCCGTGTGTTTGTTTGGCTGGAAGTCAAGTTTCATGACATTATCCCACTGTAGAGCCATTTTATTTATAGGCCATTCACACAAGGACTAATTTCTTTGATAGAGAGGCTGCTAATGCTTATTTAAGCGCGCTCTAATGAAAACAAGATTGTTGGAACTACAAATAAATGTCGAACCCTCCGAGCTATGCCTTTGGTCCTTTCCCTCATCACGGAGCCCCAAAGGGTCAACCTCTTCCTTGGGCTTCCTGCATACACGTGCACCGAAGGTGGACAGAGACTTGATTGAACGCTGGCAATTCCTATATAAAACAAGCAGGGAGTACTGTATTTTCTGGTGTATAAGATGACTGGGCATATAAGACGACCCCTAACTTTTCCAGTTAAAATACAGAGTTTGGGATATACTCGTCCTATAAGATGACACCCGGCGTATAAGACGACCCCCGACTTTTGAGAAGATTTCCCTGGGTTAAAAAGTCATCTTATACCCCAGAAAATATGGTACTTAATATCCATGTTGGCACTGAAACTTCTTTGGGATGCCAAGACTACAGATGGATTTAAAACTCACGTGCATAATGAATATGTCTTAGCAAGCGGTGTAGGAAATAGTTTTATTTGTGAATGCCCCATGTGTGCGCACATACGCAGTAGAAATGGTAAGCTCCATTGCTGAGCTATTAGGCACAAACATTGTGGGTCCAGTGACCCGCTCCGAGGCCGGACGTAAGAGATGGTCTGAAACATTCAAAGCGCGTTGCTGTCAAGTCAGATCCTGGCCTGTTTCCCCGCACTGATCCGCAGGTAATTAGATTGTGTTTTGTAAACAAAGGCCTGGTCTGACAACCCCATCCTCTCATTTAGCTTGGTCTGCTGGTAATCACAGATGCCTCGGGATTAACGTGAGAATGCCTATGCGCTTGGTGAAAGGAGTTTTCTGTTTCAGGAATGTCACCTTCATGTTGCAGATGTTTAGTTCTTGCTTACAGATGTCACTGTGAGCAAATAGATCGGTTACTGGGTGATTTAATGGTGTGGTTATTTCTTCGTCCACTTCTGCAAAGTGTCTTGTCAGTCATCAGAAACTATATGCGCAGCCCTGCCAGTGTGGTTCAGTGGTTCAGTGTGGATCTATGAACCAGGAGGTCAGGGTTTGATTCCTGGTCAGGGCACATGCTCAGTTGCAGGCTCACTTCCCAGTGTGGGGCATGCAGGAAGCAGTTTCCTTCTCTGTCTCCTTCCCCCTTCTTCTCTGAAATCAGAAAAATTATATTAAAAAAAAAAAGAACCCTATGACCAAAGGCAAGCCCCAACAATATTTTAATTGAATTAATATTTTCCTTTTCTCTGGACATCTCAGTCCAAGTGGATTACGATGGGCACAAACGAGAGGGCTTGTTTTCACTATGTAAGAACTAGATAAACAGCCAGTATGAAAAATGAATATTTTATGACAATCACTTTGGGTTGCTTCAGACCTTTTGGCTATTGTGAATAATGCTGCTACGTACAGGGGGGTACAAATATCTCTTGGAGACCCTGCTTTCATTTTTCTTTTTCTTGTCTTTTGGGTTTACACACAGAAGGGCAATGGCTTGCTCATAAAGTAAATCCATTTCTACTTTCCTGAGGAAGTGGCACACTGTTCCACTGACACACCACCAGTGCACAAAGGTTCGTTTCTCCACTTCCTCGCCAACACTTGCTGTCTTTTCTTGACAGCAGCCGCCCCAATGGTGTTGAGGTCCCATTGCTCACTGTGGTTTTCATTGGCATTTCTGGTGATGCTGAGTATCTTTCCACATGCTTCCTGGCCATTTACTAGGAGGCATCTTCTTTGGAGAAATGTCGAATCAAGTCCTTTGTCCACTGCGTAATCTTTTGGTTGTTGTTGTTGTTGTTTGTAGTTCTTTAGATAGTCTGGGTGTTAACCCGCCCATCAGGTAAATGATCTGCCAATATTTCCTCCCACTATGTGGATTGTGTCCTTTGATGAGAAGTTTTCGCTTTTGATAGAGTTCAGTTTATATTTACTTCTGGTGTCATACCCAAGAAATCATTGCCAAATCCAAGGTTAGTAAGTTTTCTCCTATGTTTTCCTCTTAAGAATTTTATAGCTTAGCTCTTATGTTTAGGTATTTGATCCATTTGAGTTAGTTTTTGTATATGACGTAATGTAAGAGTCCAACCTTATGTTACACTGCTTTTAAACAATGTGTGTGTGTGTGTGTGCATGCACATGCACGTGTGTTTAAATAAACTGTGGTGGGGCTGTCTGGGATTGGGCATTCCTCTTGATTTACAGGAGAGCTGAGTCATCTAGAGGAGAGCACACCACTTTATAATAAATATCTGCCTAAAACGCGCAGGCTTTGGGTGACAGAGGTGATACCTGTTTATTTACAAGGAAAAGTATTTGTTTCTGAAACAAACACCTTATGACAGCTAAGATGTTAACATTTAGAATTTCAAGAGTAATCTTTGTTTCCTGAAACGAGACAGCCATTTTTATGGAAGAAAAATACCTATAGTAGAAACATGTGATTTGAAATACACATATATGGACAGATTCTATAGTGAAAATTCTGTACTAAATATTCTCTATCTGTGTGTCATGGGAGCAAAGGGAGAAAGATCTCTCTTTCTCAAAGCACTTACTATTTAGTGAAAATAAGACAGCTAGTACCTGCCACATAGAAATAATTACAGAAACACACGGGTAGTTGTTTGGCATAGCTTTTACCCTTATGAGAACATACATGTAGCTGCCAATAGAGATGTTCGCCATGTAAGGGAGGCATGTCAAACTTGTCAAGAAATGCCAGAGAGGCTGCAAAGATGTTGGTGCAGACAAAGCATCAGTCTAATTGTACTTCTCCAGAGTGTTTTCCCACCTAGTTAAAAAATGGAGATCCTGGTTTTTTTATTATTATTTTATTTTATTGCTTACAGTATTAGAAAGAGTAGTACATATGTCTCATTTCCCCCCATTGACCTTCCCCCCGTGTTCCTTACCCCCTAGTATCTTAGGTCCATCCATCGGGTATGCTTACATGCATGCATACAAGTCCTTTGGTTGATCTTACAGTGCCCCCGCTCAACCCTCCCCAGCCTTCCCGCTGTATTTTGACAGTCTTTGCGATGCTGTTCTGCCTCTGTATATATTTTTGTTAATCAGTTTATATGTTCTTTATTATCTATAAGTAAGTGAGATCATGTGGTATTTTTCTTTCATCGACTGGCTTATTTCACTTTGCATAACGGTAACTATATTTTTATTGATTTCAGACAGAAAGGGAGAGGGAGAGAGAGATATATACTGTAGAAACATCATTGATGAGAGAGAATCATGGATCAGCTACCTCCTGCATGCCCCCTACCGGGGATTGAGCCTTGCAACTTGGGCACGTGTCCCAACCAGGAATCAAACCGTGACCTCTTGTGTCATAGGTCAATGTTCAACCACTGAACAACACAGGCCAGGCAAACAATGAAGATATTTTTATTTTCATGTTTTCTAGTTTGGATGGTATTTTAAAAAAATAGGAAGTAAAGGTATAATAATGAACATTTTCTATCATTTACTAGTGACATTTGTCCCTTAAAAATTACACATCTATATGCACACCTATATGCAATGTATGTCATACTTGTAACATATATTCCATACTATGTGTTTATTAATATACATGCTTGTATGCATGTCTCCATATATTTTTATATCAAGCTAATCTCTTCCTGAAAGAAAATAAATATTTTTAGGGCAGAGGAAGACTAAATGGAGACAGAGAGCATGGGTTTTGATGTCTTCATGTTCGTGCATTGTTTTAGAGCTTAGGACAGTTCTCGCCGCTGCTTATAATTGCAGTGTTTGATGTTTGCAATGTTCTCCTGTAACATGTTTCAAACGACCCTGCCTACATTCCTGTCATCTGGATCTCATCCCTAGGCATGCAAGATATTCGCCCATGTGGCCCTCCATCTGTGCAGAATCGTTAGGGGATCTTAAGGATGATTTACTTAAAATTCCAAGCTTTTCAATATTCTGGCAAGAGAGAGACCAATTTAAAAGTAGAATCCTCTTTCTTGAGAGGTGCTCCATACCAGTTCATTGTTATCGTTCGTGGTTTCATTAGCTCTTTTCAAGGATTACCACAGCCCAATTTTGACAAGTGGCTTTTTGAAAGGGCCCCTACAAATGACTTCTGCCTCTGGACCATGTCCACATGGTGGGTGGCCGAGTGGGATTCTGGGAATCCAGCATCCTGCCTGAACTGGGACTTGCCCTGGCGCGGTTCTCCTACAGAACCCAGCTCTTCATCTAGAAGCATCTTTATGAAAACAGCCTCCCACCAGCACCTAAAAGGCTTCTTTGTACCAATCCCTGGGGATTTAAACTAAACAAATACAGATCCTCGCTGAGCAATTAGGTAACTTCAGTTATTAACAACCAGCTGAGGTAATAGAATTCAGTTAAAGGAGACATATAGATGGAGGCAGGTTATTACATTTGGGGATTTGGAAGCTGTCTGCTAAATTTTGATTACAATTATACGTAAGATTTTTATGTGAGATTAGCTTTGTGTGTCTTTTCCCTGTACAGTGGTACCTTGAGATACGAGTTTAATTCGTTCCATAACCTTGAGGCGTGGGAAACTATGAGATGCTCGAGTCGAGGTAAACTGGTGGGTTGTGTGCAGCCGGCTGATCCGCGAGATTACTCCTATCTCAACTGTTGCTCGTATTTCAAAGCAAAAATCGCTCGCTCAACGGCTCGTATCTCAAAAATCTCATATGTTAGGGCACTTGTATCTCGAGGTACCACTGTATTTTGCTTTCAGATGCTATTGAAATAGAGGGTCAGGACAATACAATCCCAGCGAAACTAATTTTCTTTTGACGAATGGATTGACGTTGTTAAACCAATCAAATAGCAGCAAGAAATGACCTGACAGCTATTAAGTGGTTTGAATAGAACTAACTCAAGGTCTTTTGTTCTTGTTTTCAAAAGGGCTGCCTACACCATGGTTCATGACAGTCCCTAGGAGCAAACTTGGACAAATTAGGAGAAACACAGATTTAAATATGAACCAAAAGGAAAAATGGTCTGCTATAGGCTATTTGTGCCGCCCTCAACAAATTCACATGTGACAGTCCTAATGCCCATGGGACGAGAGGAGGGGATGAGGGCCTTGGGTAATTAGGTCATGAATAGGCGATTAGGTCATGAGGGAGGAGACCTGGTGAAGTGTCTTCATAGAAGAGGCTCTTGAGCGGTCCCTCTCTGCTGTCACCATGAGAGGACACAGCCAGAACCCGACCATACTGGCACCTTGATCTTGCACTTCCAGCCTCCAGGAATGTGAGAGATAAATTTCCGTTGTTTATTATCCACCCAACCTGTAGTATTTTGTTACAGCAGCTTAAAGGACCTAAGACAGAGTCTGTGTTTTCTATTTCATGTTGTTTCAAAGCATCCAAACTGATAAAATGTCCTTTAAAAATAGACATTAAGGAACGTGTTATTATTTAAGCATATACTATTCTCCTTTAAGAAAACCAGATTGTGGAGAAAGAGTGATACAATAACATTCCCCCCTTTGCTTCTATAAGGTGTCAAAATCCAAGGATTATTTTTTAATGTCATCCTTCAACCAATTATTTTCATTGCCAAGTCCTATACAATCTAAAAACATTCCTGTGGCGCTTTTCCAAAAACATTTGTACAGCAAAAGTTTCCATTTAAAGTCTATGCTTCCTCCTCAGATGGGACAGAGTAAATTAAAAGGAAGAGTGGGCTGGCGAATGTGCAAGAGGAGAAAATTCTCAAAACACCGCAAAAAAAAAAAAAAAAAAAAAAAAAAAACATTGCAAATGTTAGTACTTAAAAGCCGGAAGGAACCCAAGTTCGTTTCACAAACTCATAAATATTAGCCAGGAAAAATATAATTTAGGTCAGAGTCCAAACACACCAGAAATCAACACCCAACTCCTGTTTTTGAAAGAGGAAGACGGAGTGCCAGGAAGTAAGTGGAGGTCATTGTGAAGAGATCTCATCCCTTCTGATCGGCTTCAGACCTCCTCCAAGGGGCACGGACGTGCCACACTAGAGTGTCAGCTTCCTCAGGGCAGGGTGTGCCTCTGCGAGAGCTCATTGAGTTAATACATACATATTCCGTCATCTTGGTGGAATTGGGCCCACCACAGGGATGTGAATAGTTTAGGAAGAACAAATGTGGTTTTCTCCATATATCACTGCCCCGGCAGAAAGAAGAGTTGGCCTAAGATTCAAACTAAAATACATAGAGCCTGACCGGTGTGGCTCAGTGGTTGAATAACAGAATCGTTTTTATTTCCTCCTTATCCTTCCTAGACTGGTTGACTGTGAACTCAGAGGTCATGGTTCAATTCCCAGTCAGGATACATGCCTGGGTTGAGGGCTTGATCCCCAGTAGGGTGCATGCAGGAGGCAGCCGACCAATGATTCTCTCTCAACATTGGTGTTTCTATCTTTCTCTCCCTCTCCTTTCCTTCATGAAATCAGTAAACATATATCTAAAATACATATAAACATATTGTTCACACAGGCAGAGAACTTTGACGAAGTATGACTTCATCCTTGGGAAGATGGTGCCGGGCAACCCAGTTTTGAAAACGAGGATGAAAGAAGAAGACAGCAGGGAGACTTCTGGAAAAGGTATGTCACTTGAAAAAGAAGCGAGAAGACCTTTCTTGTGTCACACCTTCTCTTCTTGCACTGAATTCTGGGGGGTGAGAATGCACTGGTTGGCCCTCTGGTAGCCATTTGGCAACCACAGGATGACAGCTGTCAGGAAACAGGCCAATATGCAGGGAATGGCAGGATGAACAGGTAGAAAAGGCTGGGTCTTGAATGACAGCGTGGGACAGCTACACCAAACCTAAGGACACTTCTCCAGCTGCACTATGTGAGGTTAGTAACTGTTCTCACTGTTGACGTTAGTGGTCGGCACACCACGGCTCGCCAGCCACATGCGGCTCTTTGGCCCCTTGAGTGTGGCTCTTCCACAAAATAGCACGTGCGGGTGCACACGTACGGTGCGATTGAAACTTCCTGGCCCATGCGCAGAAGTCGGTTTTCGGCTCTCCAAAGAAATTTCAATCATTGTACTGATTATATTTGGCTCTGTTGACTAATGAGTTTGCCGAATACTGGTTTAGGTCATAGTCGATCAGAATTTCTATAGCCATAATCACGCTGTTCTGGTCATTTTAATTATGTTTCAGAAGTCAGAAGGTATTATATTATCATACAAGGTAAGACATTTATGAATTCAGGCAAGGAAAATGTAAAAGGCTAAAATAAGGCTATGCCCACGATAGTAGGGATTTAAAAAGGGGATATGATATGTAAGAACCACTTCAGAGATGGACTCAAGGTAGATATTCATCCAGCACGGAAGACTGGGTCTGGCGTTCAGAAGCAACATTAGTTTCAGTTGTAAATATGTGAGTCAGACACATAGAGGGGGAGTGTTTGACGCTTTCTATGGTACAAAGACTCCCACCATGGCCAATTTCAAGGCACCAGCTTGTAAAATTTCTGAAAATTTTACAGTTGGGAGCCAGCAATAGCTGGCTCTAAAGCAACTCAGAAGTAGAATAATCACTATTATTGAAATTGAAGGTACATGCATGAACTCATTACATATATTTATATTTATATTGTACATGTATATATATAGTATATGTAGAAAACATACACATACATGCACACAAATACAGGTGTAAATGTGCGTATGAATGTAGATAACATTTATCCCCGGTTCTTTCCGCTGAGGGCCTGCTAACAGTAACCCCCTGCTAGAATGAGTGTACTTTCTGTCCAGATCTTGATTTCTAAATTTCCTGTTCCATGAAATTAGAAGCAGCGGGCCTGGGAGGAATGATTGATTCAGTGGCGAGGGCAATGAAAGAACAGGATGAGCCCGGTACATTTCTCTGAGCCGTAAAATAACGCCATGTGCAGAGAACGAACGGAACATGTGAGGAGGGGGCTGGAGCCAACGCAGGGAGACTCCCACTGGCCAATTGGGAGGGACGAGCTCAGGATCCAAAACAGAGAAGAAAAATGACAATGACATGTTACAACCCCTTGGGCAGGAAGTCAATTCTGATATGAGTAAATCACAGTTAAAGTTTTGGTGAGGCATCAGATAGGGCCAGTCTTCAAATAGGTTTTCAGTCCCCTGCGCTCTCTCCTGACCTCCCCCTGCTGGGTAAGTTGGTAAGCTGGATGTTGTCTCAGAAGCCGCTTAAACTACCCTTGTGACTTTTGGATTCTGTTTTCGTTCTACGCCTCCTGGTCGTGGTGAAGTGGCCTTATGTAGTAGGTGTCCCGTGGGGGCCACTGGCAGTGTCTCACTGGCCACCTGAGCCGGTTCCCTTCTGTGTGTGGAGGGGTGCCCTCCTGTTGTAATTGAGCCTCATTGCTGTTGGCACTTCACTGGGAGGGACTGACCCTCGTGCTGATTGGCTGTGAGGGACTGACCCTCAGGCTGATTGGCTGAGGACTGGCCATGAACCACAGTGGAGGAGCTGCTGTGCAGGGCCTGACCCTATGGACATAGGATTTGCCTCTGGGGGTGCTGCTGCCTGCTGAGTGTGCCCTTTGAGTGTGTCACTTGGGGAGGTGGCTGGGTGGCGCTCCGGCCTGGTCTGAAGCGGCCTCTGGGTGTGTTGGTTCTGAGGCCTCTTGAGAGTTGCAGGCCTAGGTCACCTGCCACCTGTGCCCTGCCTGGGCCACCTGGTAAGAGCTACAAAGTGATCTGCAGATGGTGAGGACCTCTGCTGGGCTTGAAGGTGCCTGGAGAAGCTGCGAAGTTTTGAACTGAGCTCAGCTGCCTTGGGTGCCTGTTTGGGGCTGCTTAGCAAGAGGTCCGGGGCATGGCAAGGCCGGGTGCTGCTTGGGTAGTTTGTGGACTCTGGAGAGATTCTAGGAAAGCCCCCATAGCCTGAGCCAAGACAGGCCATTTGTATGGAAAAGCCACTAGGTTCAGCCTGGATGGGCCCACAGTTGGGTGGGGTGGTCTCAGGCAATCACCAGGGTGAGGCCAACAGCAGAGCCAGGTGGATGGAGACTGGATGTGGCTCACACCCGTGCCTGCAGGGGGAGGGCTCAGCAACAGAGGAACGGCTTCTGCCAGCAGTGCTGTCTGGGAAAAAGCTGCTCCCCATACTCCCTCCCCGCACCCCTGCCCAGCCCTTGCTGGACAACGCAGTTCCTTTTCTCCCTGGATGTTTGTGGTGCCTTTCGAGGTTGTGCCCAGCACTGGAGCCCAGAGTGAGGAGGCCTTCACCAGGTAAGTCCCTGCGAGGCCTTCGCCAGGAACGCCCGGGACTCCAGCAGCCCGTCTTCCTCAGCCACAGTCCCTGTTGGTTTTCAGACAGAAATTATGGGGGTTTCTCTTCCTGGCCCTGGACTCCTGGGCTGGGGGGGTCGGGGGGAGAACGGGGACACGCATGTTGTTGCAAATGGCTCCTCACTCCACTGCGGAGAGAGCCCTCCCAGTCTGTAAATGCCACATGTGGGCCTGGGACCTGCCTATTCCGTATCTGCCCCTGCTCCCAGCCTTGTGGTGGTTTCTGTATGTCCCTGGTTATAGGATGTACCTGTTCAGCTAGATTTTAGTTGGTTTTTAATGATGGTTGTTCTGTAGTTTAGCTGTAATTCTGATGTGGTTGTGGGCAAGGTGAGTGTTGCATTTACCTACTCTGTCATCTTGACTAGAAGGTCACCATGGTTTTATAAATTTTTTTAAATTTATTGGGTAACAGTCATATAAGTTTAAAGTGTACCATTCTATAATGTATTATCTACACAATGCACTGGGTGCACATCACCCAAAGTCTGGTCTCCTTCCATCACCATATATTTGACTTCTTTTACCCTCTTCATCCTCCCCCACCTTCCCTTCTGGTAAACCCTTGTTTTCTGTGTCTGAGTTTGTTGTTTTAGTTTGTTGGTTTCTGGTTTATATTCCATGTTATGAGTGAAATCAGAAGGCTGTCCTCTATTTGATTTGTTTTCTGTAGTGTGATACTCAAGATTCATCTTTTGTTATGGTCAAATAGTATTCCATTGTATATATGCACCACATTTCTTATCCAATCATTCACATGGATTGTTTCAGCCTTTTGTGTATAATGCTGGAGTGAACATAGGAGTACATATGTTTACCGATACATGTTCCCAAATTGGGTAAATATCAGAAGGGGGGTTGCTACATCATATGGTAACCATTCTTAATTTTACATTTCCACCAGCAGTGAATGAAGGTTCCTTTTTCTCCGCCACCTCTCCAGTGCTTATTGCCTACCTTGCTGATAATGTCACTCTAAGAGGTGGGAGGTGGTGTCGCCTTGTGGTTATGATTTGCATTTCCCTAATAGCTAGTGCCGGTGAGCATCTTTTCATCCATCTGCTGGCCATGTGCATGTCTTGGTAAAGTGTGTGTTTAGGTCCTCTGCCCATCTTTACTAGGACTGTTTTGTTGTTGAGTTGTATGAGTTTATATATATTTTGGATATTAACCCTTCTTGAAGTATTGTTTGCAAATACCTTGTACCACTTGTTGCCTTTTTGTTTTGTTGGTGTCTTTTGCTGTTATTTGACAGCATTTTGACTGCAAAGTGTTGTCTTCATAAAAATTAAACCTAAACTCAGGGGGAACTAAGGTGAAGGACCACAGCCCTGGATTCTTATAGATTTCATTGGCTTTCCTTTTGAATTTAAGAGTTAAAGAAGACAGCAGGACATAAGTACGTTATGATCTATTTATTACATTTCTATTGTGTACCAATCACAGTATTAGGCACTGAGGAGAAAAAAATAGGTAGCCTTTGTCCTTGAGTTCAAAATTTGGATAAAGACAGAAACGTGGAGAAGAGCAACTTCTGCCAAAGACAAGTGGGTGAGGCATTGGGTTACTCAAACCTGTGTCCTGAATGTTAAGTTATTATCAGTCAAAGGAGGGGCAGGGGCATTTTAAGGGGAGGGAAGTTGTGAAAAAGGTTGGCACGGCTAGGGAATTTCGGTATGGGGGAAGCATTGGGGAAGTGAGTGAGTGTGTATATGTGTGTCTTCCCGTGCACTGTGGGATGGAAGAAAAGAGTGGCAGGAAATAGAGCTGAAATACAAGGCAGGGCATGATTTTGAAGGAATTTAGAATTCTTTTAGCTAAAGAGTAATTTCATTCTGTAGATAGTGCAGAGCCGCAGGGAGTTGTTAGGAACTGGGGAAGGCCAATGACACTGGCCACAGCTGGAGAAAGAGCAGACCCAGAGACCAGAGGTGGGAGACCCACCCAAGGCACAATGACACCACAACTCAGAGCCGACGAGGATGGTTTAGAGCAGTGGTTGGCAAACGCATTAGTCAGCAGAGCCAAATATCAACAATACAACGATTGAAATTTCTTTTGAGAGCCACATTTTTTAAACTTAAACTTCTAATGCCACTTCTTCAAAATAGACTCACCCAGGCCGTGGTATTTTGTGGAAGAGCCACACTCAAGGGGCCAAAGAGCCGCATGTGGCTTGCGTGCCGCAGTTTGCTGACCACAGGTTTCGAGGGCAAAATGGAAAGATGTTGCTGTGAGAGAACATCAAAAGGATTGTTGACTGACACGATGAAAAAATAAGACAGGGAAGGGTAGAGCAGGATACAAAGACATTGTTATGTGGAAGGAAAGTCATTTAACACAGATCATACAGCAGGTGAAACAGGTTCAGGAAACGGATAATTCTCAGCTCTTTGCATTCAATTTCACAACAAGCCCATGTTATGGGCGAGGGAACAGAGAGCTGGAGAGATTATATATGGCTTTAACCTAAATCACACATTGGGTAAGAGTGAAGATTTTGCATCGGTTCGAATAAAGTACATGTAGAGTGGTTGTCTGACAACCAGGTGGGGCACTCAGCAGGGAGTCTGAAACACACATGTGGAGGTAAAGTGTGAGCATGGGCCAGCGGTCTGGTCATGTGGCCAGTCATCTGAACTGCCACAAGGTGGGGGACCACCTAGAGAGAGAGGAGGAAAAACAGCCAACAGGGAAGGAGCCACTGACAGAGCAGTCACGGTCCACAGAGCCTAGAAAAACGAGACCAGAAGGCATCGCTGTCTAGAATCAGAGGTAAGCTAAGTGCCACATCCTATAAAGATGTCAAGTAAGGTAAGGACTGTAATGACTATGGGATTCAGAAATTGAAACTGATAGTTTTAAGAGATTACAAATCGTTTCTGACTAAAATGTTAGGCTTACTATTCTGGCCAGGCCTAATTAGAGCATCATCCCAATACTGCAAGGTTGCAGGTTTGATCCCCAGTCAGGGCATACACAGGAATCAATGAATGCATAAATATTGAGAACTCAGAGATGTCTCTTTCTCCCTTGCTTGCTCTCTCCCCACTTGAACATAAATTAAAAAATTAAAAACAGCTTAGGCCTGCTGGTACATTGAGGCAGAGAGAGACCACTAACATTCCTTTAGAACTGCAGTCGCCAACCTTTTGGACCTCATGGACCAGCAGTTGGTGATGGCTGCTTTAGAAAACAGAATAAAAGCAGCAGGCATCTAAGATGTCTACAACGGAAGTACCTAGTTGTGAATCTAACACGCTTGAAACTCAGTGAATTTTTAGCCACACTTGCTAAATGCTCCCACTGTGGCAGTGTGGCCCAGTGCGCAGAGTGTGAGATGATGTTTCCCCAGGAGCTAAGTGTAAAGTGTACACCACTTCACTTCTGCAGGCCTCCGTTTCTGCGTGTGAAATGGCAATCTCTGAATTCCCTCCAGCAACTGAAATATTTTCATTCTATGGCAAAACTAAGACAATGCTGACCAGCCGTCCTGACTCTTGCCTGACAGTTCACAGGATAATTAAGAAACCTAAAAAAAAAAAAAGCAATATTGGAAATTGATAGCTTTCATTTGCTATAGAAAAATCCTGCTTTTAGACCCCACTTGAGATCATTGCTGTTGAATTGCAATTTAAAAAGAGAACCATTTATTTGCTTCCACCAGTTACATGCCATGAACGTTGGTTTAACACTCCTCTCTTATGTCATAGAGAAACTGGCTTAAGAGTTAATGCCCAAGGGAAGACTTCTGTCTTTCATGGACATCCCCACCCAATTTTTCAATTTCAGTAATTTCATTGGCAAAGGAGAGCATACCAAGACTTGCCAAAATTAATACGTCAATGAACTAATATGTCAAGTGTGTCTCTAGCTTCAATTGGCCAAGCCAACAACGGACTAGAAAAATTGAGATGGGAAGCAAGAGGGAAACAAAATGAAAACAGTGCTTTTAAAAGTAGTACTCTGCCCTTACCAACAGGGAGTGAAGCACCGAAACAAAGAAACCATGATGGATTAGTTGCACTAACAAAAAATGAAGTAACAAGCTACTCTGAAATCACTGCTACAGGAATTTAAAATAGGATGCAAAAGAATCAAACTTTCTCATCACTTCCTAAAAAAAAAAAAAAGATCCCAGAGGCTCTGAATTAAACTATTGGCAAAAACATAAGTCACTAATGGGCATTTTGCCCAAATTATGATTTCTTCAAAACAGGATGTCCACTATTCATCACAGAACCATTAATTCAATTCCTAATATAAAAATCACATATGGTTTTCACAACCCATTCAAAACAAAAGACCTAAATAAAATCACAAGTGCAACGTACATAATAATTTAGGGATAGTACGAAGAAAATGTATCTTGAAATACTGAGTGAACTTTTATAAAAATGTAAAACATTATCTCTAAAGAAATTGCACACTCACATTGTAATGTACTCAAGGACTAGACAGGAAGGAATAGAGGCTTCGCGGGGTCATCAACAGAATTTGAGGGAAGACCATGGGGAGTGGTAGTGAGCATGGTGGCCAAATGTATGGTCAGTGGCTTTTTACCTTATTTCCTCTTCATGAGGGGAAATTAGGGAGGCGACTGTATGTGCAAGGGGCCCAGGTCTTGCATGATTTGGAGAGAGGTTAAAGAGCTTAGAATAACAGAACGAATACACTCAGCCCAGTGGCTAGGGGACCACAATTGGATTCAAGATTATCTATGTAAAATATTTAGAAATATATCCTACACACGAGTTAGGTTGTGGAGAAAGATTTGTAACTATTACATGCACACATTCCTCTCTCTGGCAAAACGAGTAATACCTTAAATTTGTTTAGTTTTACATTTTGTTAAAAGCATTTATTTACACATGCTCTATACCTTGATCCTCACACAAAAATTTAACCAAAGAGTACACTGTGGCAGAGACTGAGATTTACCCTGGAATATGTGATTATTAAGTGACAGGACAAGTATTCATAAAAAAAAAAAATCTGGATTCCTTTCCCTTATACTATATTTGGTTTGTATACACTCAACACTTTTAGGCCTGACACCCTTATCTATGACATATATATATGTTACTCTTAGAACAAACTGTAGCCTTAAGGGTTTTAAACATGTGTGACCCACATATACTCAATGCAATGCAAGAAGTTGAAGGTTATTAAAAACTTAAAACAGTGCACAGAATGAATCTCTTAGGTTTTTATTATATTCTGTCCCTTCCTCTTCAGATGTAAAGTTTGTAACTTCAAATAAGAGAGAACTGAAGGGGGTCCTGCTTGGGACCAAGATGGAGAAACAGGGACCAGATTGACTTGACCTGAAACAAGTGACACGCTAGGCTACATACATGACAGCAGATGTTGGGCTCTGCAGCACAGGACAGCCATGCCTTGTGAAGGAGAGACAATGAGGTGAGCGCGACAAAGGTTCAGCCAGGCAGGGAGGGAGAGCCCAGAGCTTCCAGAACAAGGTGTCAGAAAGCGGCAGAGGGTCCCCTCAACACCTCAGCCAAGTATGGACCATCAGGTGTGTGTGAGGGTTCACGGAGGGCTGGGGGAAGTGTAAGCTCCCCTCAGCCAGAATGAAACCTCTCACTGCAGCAAGCATCAGCTCGAGTCCTCCAACACGTGTTGTCTGATAGTGGGACACAGGTAGTCCTGAGCACAACTGCTTTGGTACCATCTAAGAAGACAACAGTGTAAGCTATTCAAAGTAATAAAAGAAAAAGCCCTCACTAACCTAGAATGCTATATAGGTTTTTAAAAGTAAAGAAAAGTGAATTTTTTCAACTTCTGCATGTCTGAAAAAATAGCAAAGCAGCAGAGAGACCTGCGCTACCATAAATGTTATCTACTCTTTCAGGCAGAAGGAGAATGGCACCCTGTGGAAATCTGAAAATACACTAAAGAATGAAGAGCAAAGGAAAAGGTAAGTAAATATAAAAGACCTGATAAAAGAGGAACAACATTACAATTTGTTTTTCAGACTTACACAATGCTATAGTAACCAAGTCACTGTGTATTAGCGTACAGACAGATAGTAAATCCATGGAACACAAGAACATCTAGAAAGTACCTTACATGTGCTTCAACAACTGAACTTTCAACACCGCTGCAAAAGGCCAGTCGGCGGAGAAATGACAGTCTTTCCAACAAATGTTGCTGGAGTAATTGGGTATGCCAAAAATGACCCCTGTTTCTTACTTGTCCCATATATAGAAGCTTGCTTGAAATTGACCACAGATTACATCTAAGATCTAAAGCTATAAAACTTCCAGTAGAAAATATAAGAGAAAAATCTTAGTGACCTAGGCTTTCTTAAACATGACATTAAAAGCACATAATATGGTTTATTCCAGCCAGTAATTAATCAAATGTACTGTACGAAGAATATCTTCGTTAAGCCAGTTGTCAAAGGGGAAGGAGAGAAACAACGCATCTATGGTATACATGGATCCCTCACATACAGGGTTTATCAAAATGTGTGTACATACACTCTGAATAATTAATAACTGGTTGGAATAAACCTTTACAATCAAATGTCCTGTACAAAAAATATTAAGCCAGGTGTCAAAGAAACGTTTGTTCTTTGAATTACACTGGCAAGAAAAAAAATGCAAGCCACAGACTAAATTTTGTAAGACATCTAAAAACAGGATTCCTTTCCACCATCCCTCCCCCCTGAAAATAATTGGTGCCTAGCAGATATAGAAAATGTTACAGCGCATCAAGACAAGCAGCCTGATAAAAATAGGCAAAAGATTTGATTAGATATAGTATAACCAAAGAATTTATACAGATTACAAGTAGGCGTATCAAACTGCTTCATGTCATGAGTAGAATGCACCACGTGATACACTGACTAGATGTGTAAAATGGAAAGGATGGAGCATACCTGGGCTTCTAGGACCAGAGCAGCGGCTTCTTCTAACAGCGCGCTCTGCTGAGAATCAGGAGGCCTGCAGTCTAGTCTTTCATCCTCCTACCCCGGCTGTCACATACCAATGACAGCCACCAAGCTCTTGTGATGGTCAAGTGAGACCCGGAGCAGCCACTTCCTAAACTTGGGAGTAAATGTTATGCGGTCAAAGGCTACAAAGACATGAGTCACTCTGGAAAGGTAATTTAAAGGAAGTGATAGGAAAGATACATAATACCATGTTAGGTCTTTTCATATTTCCTTATTGCTCTTAAACTATTTTGAGTAACTTCAAAAAATTTTAATATTTAGTTAAAAAGTCTACAAATTATGGATATCCCCTCAAAATGTATACACACTCTGAATAAAGGCAGTGTTTATTAAAATAAATTTCATTTTCAAAATGAAATAGAAAGCAGCTGTTAGTGTGTATACATTTTTGGGGATACCCTGTACTTATAAAAAAATGACTAAAAATAATACAAAATTACGTGTCTAAATTAATGTTTACAATAACATTGTACTGTTCTCTATGGTACTAAGCATTATAATAACAAGTAGGTAAACTGTTGATATTTCTTAATGTATTTATTATCATTAACCACATAATTTGGCAGTAAAAACCCCTTTTCACGAAGGCATGATGTGTGTTAACAATCAACCCTTGTTTAAAACATGTTTTATTGACAAGAGAGAATCATCGATTGGCGGCCTCTTACTGGGGGATCAAGCCCACAACCTGGGCACGTGTCCTCACCGGATTGGAGCTTCAATGCGGTTCGTGGGTTGATGCTCCATCACAGCCAGTGCAGTAAGTCGGTCTTGACTTACTCCTTTTGCCTCTCCACTTCTCCCGGCAGCTTTGCAAGAACCCATGCTTTCAGCTGCTCCAGCTCCCCTGTGCTGAGCTCATGGAAAAGCCCCGGGAAACTATGGAACTTGGTGCTCACCCCTAGAGACTGTAAGGCCGAGTTCGTCTCTTCCCCCCAAGAATGAAGGACGAGCTCGTCGGCAGTCCCGTGGCACTGGAACAGCTCGGGGAGCGCGCCCTCGTGCTTCTGGAGAGCCTGGAGGAGGACGGACAGCGGAAAGGTTAGAGGACAGAATTCTTGCAATCCAGAGAAAGCGGGAAAACTCCAATTTTAGCAAAGCTTTACTATTAAAGGGGGAAAGAGGTAGAAATGGTGCTGTCCCAGGTACCCACTGGTGGGCCTGGCGCTTGGGCTCTGTGGCGTGTGAGGTGACCTGCATTTACTCCACAGAGGACTGTCTCAGAAAAGGTCCACGCATTTCCCAAGGAGACGAGACAAGACAGACCTCTTTGGAGAGGGAGGGACAATCGAGAGGAAACATATGTTCTAGTTCTTATTTCTACACCTGCCATTTCTGCTGTTGGTAAAAAGATGCAACACTATCACAGTCCTAAGGGGGACCCCGCTGTAAAACAGCTGTCAGCAATGCAGCAGGTCCTTTTGGTTCTGTTCATGAAATAAGCAAACAGCTAGAATCATCTATATAGGGTGTCCCCAAAAATGTACACACACCTTTACTAGCTGGTAGTGTTTTAATAAACACTGCCTTTATAGTTAGTTATTCAAAGTGCGTGTACACATTTTTGGTAAACCCTGTATAGGAAGGATCCACATGTACCCTAGATGTGTTGTTTTTCTCCTTTGACACCTACCTTAACGATATTCTTCGTACAGGATATTAAATTAATTACTAGCTGGAATAAACCATATGACTAAAAATTGATTATTAACAGTTCAAGGCCACGTTAGTTTCAATGTGTGAGTATCTCATGTATTTTCCTGTTCTTATTTTTAAAGCGGGAACTTACCTGGTAAACAGCAGAGGTTTTATTCAGGAAACTGGAAAGAGCAAACACCCCTGCCACATCTTGATGATTTCTATAGGCCACATGCATCGCCATGCACCCTCCCATGGAAAAGCCTCCTGGAAGAAGGAAGAGTTTCACTGTCAGAAGTAGAACACATGCAACAATACTTCACACCAAGATACATCTGTGCCAATCTTCCTCAGACATTCTGTAAAAACAGATGAAGACAGACCTTTAAAGATGTGGCACTAAGTCCCATCCATGTCATCACTGGGAAGGATATTTAGTATTAAAAAAAAGCTAGAATTGAACAAAGCAATGTTTATCAAGTAAAAAAGATTTATAATTCAAAATACGAGTCCTGATGCATTTTTATACTTGTAAGTCCTCACTATGCCATTAGAATTAATCACATGCATCTTTTGCCAAGTTAAAAGCTATATTTCTAGTGCCTGCCACCAACCGATGCTAAGTGACCTCTGAACTAGAAAAGCTAAAGACTGGATGAGCTAGTTAAAACATTTTTAGATTACAATATTTTGAAAACTGACGATGGTATAATTGAAACACACACACACACATATACACAAACAATTTACTCATTTGACAAACCTTATTGTCTCTTCATGCCAAGCACTGTGCGGAACGTTGAAGATACGCAGATCCAGATGCACTAAGCTAACGCTTCCTTGGGCAGCACATGTGTGACAATACATGGTCCCTCAAGTTTGAGGGGGAAACAGAGACACAGCAGAGAGGGTGACCCAACCTCAGATTAGAGAGTTGGTATGATATTCCCTGTCCTGAGACAGAGCTATTTCATGAGAAATACAAAAAGTAAACGGCACACTTGTGGAAATAGGAAAATAGACTTTAATTGAAATAAAGCAGGAGGCTGGACATTGGTATAGAATTCAGAGCTTTTAAAGTATAAAGCTGAGCCCTCAGAGACTGTACATTTCAATGGACTGCAATCTCCTTTAGAGATGAAGGGAGCTTTAGCCACAGGAGATTAGATGACCTGGGTAAGGCTGTACCCAGGTTCCTGGCTGATCCCAGTAATGTAGTTCTGTTTTAATAAGTAATACTATTCTGGACCCAGGATACGAATCTCTGAGTAAAGATTACCAGCCTTGGGCAGTTCAGGTTTTTAGAAAGGGCTCAGTATGATACATCTTACACCTGTGGTTTTCAGCAGAGAGTCAGGAGGAAATAAATAGGGGCTCACCAGTAGCAGGGACTCACCATGGATGGGAACAACTTGAAAGGCTCTTAAAACCACTCCCAGATGCAGAGACATCTAATTAGAGGCTCACGAATAAGCCTGGTGGGGGAGTAGGGAGCATAAATATCGGAGGATTATATGTAAACACTGCATTTGTGCATCACATTTCAAAAAATGTTCAAAGCCCCGGGCATCATTATCTACGAATTTGTGCATTAAAATATCTTTGCTGTGTCCCATTAAAACATGAAGAGCTTACCTTACACAAGATCATTTCATTTCCAGTAAAATTAGCTGAACAAGAAGATCTCTAGGGTTTCCATCACATTTTAAAACCTATTCTATAAATGCTTAATAAGCACTTGTAAAAGTTCAAACAGAAAGGACTTTCAAAATTTACAGTTATTATTATTACAGAACTTTACTTTCAGTTTGGGAATAAGCCTCCATACCTCTCAGAATATATTTTTAGCCTTTCTTTTAAGTTCACAAAATGGATCTTAGTAAATGCTCACCTTCTACTTCCTTCTCTTCTCATCTCCCCTCTTTTCACCATTTACTGACAAAATGAATTCAAAGTTGCTAATCAACACATTAAGAATACAATCACACCTCTAAAATGAGGGGAAGATGGGAAGGGCTGGGGAGAGAACAGGAGGTAAGAACAGAAGAGAAAGGGAGGGGCAGCATACTTCGGGGTGGGACTGCACATTTAACTGCTTCCCTGTAGCAAGGCAATACTCCTTAACAGAAAAAGCATACCAAGCTGTACTGGCACCTTTTCCTAACACTGAATTACTGGGTGGAATTTGTCAGGTAGATCTTTATTATCAGACCTTTTACATGCAGCCACTTCTGCTCTGACTCTATAACAGTCCAGGGCAGAAGACAACCCCTACTAGACTATCGGGTCATGTGAGCAGGGATTTTTGTATATTTTATTCACTGATGTGCCCTCCGTAGGCACAGAACAGTGCCTCGCACATAGTAGGTGGTTAATACATAATAAATGAACAGTCAACTGCAGTTCCCCTTAGGATGTTTCTGCAAGGTGACAAATTTACATCACCAGGACATGTAGTCTAACAACAACCATAAGCAGAAAACATTTTTCATGTAGGAAATGTAATCATCAACAAACAAAAATGCACCCTGCAAGCATTTAACCTCAAGTTCAGTTTTCATAACTTGTAAGCGAGACAAATGTACTCACTGAAATCTTATTATTTAAAAATGTAATTTATGTTCCTTACCCATTTATACTCTCAGGAGGTAATCTGCAATTTCTCACCAGCCATCTCTGACAATGTAGTCACCTTTAGCATCGGACACTGCTATGAAAAGGGACTTTGTGTATTTTTTTTAAGAATAGAAAAACACTTAGCACAAAGGGCTAGTTATTTGAATTCAATTTCCATCTAAATGTCTAAAATGCAATATAAAATATACTGTTCAATAAGTAAATACCAAATAGTAAACTCATTGTAGGTAATGGTTATAATGTATATTTATAGTTGCTGGCAAAGTATTAAAATGTCAAGCGTTAACATTTCAACATACATTTAAGATTAACGAGCTGAATAAAACATGTTAAAAAATAATAAACCTCGTTTTTATGAACTCTTTAAATAAAATAAAACAGAAACAATATATAAAAAAACTGTACTGGGAAAAATAAGTTAATCTATCTGAAACAAAATCCAGAGGAAAAAATACTTACAACTCAAGTTTACTATCGATTGAATAGGATTTTTAAAATGTAATAAAATCTGCCCTCCCTCCAAATTTCAACAATTCTTCCATTTAATTATATGTTATGTTTCAGACTGAACTATGATAAAGTCTCAAAAGATTTGAGATTATATATTTGTATATTTTCTCTTGCACAGAATTTATAGGATAACCAAAATATTTATCATCATCTACGCAAAACTGTTAGAACAGCATTTCCACTGCTTGAAAATCCTGATTATAGTTGTTGAAAAGACATAAGTTGCTTAATTAAGACATACATGAGTTAAAAGCAAGTAGTGTGCTATCATTCTTAAATTTTAGCTCCAAGAAAGAGCTACAGAAGACACTGTATTACGTCAGGACAAGGGACACTGGAAATGCTGGTGGCAGGCATGTTCATCTTGGTAATTCCAACTACCCCTGCATTTTTATTTTAAATTTTATAAAATCACTATGCTTATTAGTAAATACCCATTATGTAAAGTGTTTCCATTATACAGACAGAAATGTCATCTAAAATCGTACTACTCCTACATAATTTTGACATGTTAAAAAATTCTTGTTATAGTTAAACACTCTAAATATATAATTTTATACCTTTTCCATGTAATATTGATTTGTCTTTCGAAAGAATCGCAAAACTCCCTAGTTATATTTTTATTTACTGAACACATACTTACTAAATGCCTTCTATCTGACAGTATATACAGTATTTAATGGTTACATAATATTTATCTGTATTAATAACCTTAACTCCCTTAACCATTACCCTCATGATGGGTATTTAGAATTTTACTTACGTATAATTCCAGAAGCTCTTGCTTCTTTCTCCCTGCTTCCAAATTCTCATAGTATGCTCATATTATCAAAATTCTTATAATCTGGTCATATCATCTGTCAAGATCTATACATCCCAGATCAAAGTTAAACCTAAATTACATCAATTTTCTCTTAACAACAAATCATCACCACCTAGTGGCCAAAAAAGGAATCTCATTCTGTACAAAGTTCTTGCCTGAGTCCGTGGGTCTGGGTTCTAGTCCCAACTCTATTTTGCATTAGCCAGCCACCTCTTGGATGTTTAGTTTCATCCTAACTGAAACGAGAACAAATTCCCACTCAACCTATTATAAGGCCCAAGAGAGAGTTATGAAAACAACTTGTATAATTTAAACATTAAATATGAAACATTATGATATATAATGGCAATTTAAAACCTGTCAATTGTAACGTAAATGTCAACTATTTTAGTAGTTTTACTACCATATATATTTTCTAAGCACAACAGTACATACAAGGAAAATGACACACCTTTTCCACTTTGATTTCTCACATTATACAGGAACACACCAGGAGGAAAGGGAGAGTTCAGGAAAGTAACAGAGAGGCGGACTGTACTATGAAATACACTTACATTCTGCATACTGGACACTTCACCTTGTCAATCAGATCAGAAGCCTGGATTACGCAGGGGTGGGGGACATCTGGCCCGAGGGCCCTGGTGTGCCCTCAAACTCATTTGGTCTGGCCCTGCCAGGGCATCAGGGGTGAGTTAATTAAATATTTGACCAAGTATAGCTGGGACATTTTTAAGTTGATAATTCTGTATGGCCCACAAACGTTATAAATATTCAAGTGGCCCTTGGCAGAAAAACGGTTCCCCACCCCTAGGATAATGCCATGTCATGAGTAATTTTCTGGGAATATAGGACTTGTCCCAGTTTTTATCTTTAACTATACTGCCAATATTGAGAACAAAACTCAAAAGTCACTATTTTATTCCTGTGCTTCCCCCTTTCTCATACCTTTGGTAGAGTCATGTTTGGTATAAATATATAAAATTAAATACACACACACTTCTTACCTAGAGAGCAAGCTCTCTGAGGAGCACACTGCACAGAAAATCCCTCCCTCTGTATCAGACACTGGGCCAGGTGGTGAACCTTGGCCCAGCTCTTCCGATCAGGCCAGAGTTTATCTTTCTATTACAAAAGTAATATATTTCCATTGATACAAACAAAAACAAAGTGTGTTTTCACTGCTAACACCCCCAGTCGACTGTCCTTAGGTATCCTCCTAATAATCCTTGTTTCCAAAACCTGACACAGCACATGCGCTAGTCTTCCATCCCTCCAGTGGCTCCACACATCTGCCTTCTTGCTGTTCTGGCTTCTCACTGGCCACACTCTATGGTGTTAAGCACAATCTTTCTATAATGCACACTCTTCATGTCATTCTCTGCATTTAATTCAAAATCCCTAGGGGTCAGGGCGTGCACAAAACTGGTATTTCCAGAGAGAATCTGACATGCCTCTTCGTTTTCTCTCATGAATGTTTCCCTCCTGTTTATCAGTCATATTCTGACTCATTCTTTGTAACTCGGTTGGAATCATGTCTCTTAAAAAGTAGTTCTTAACTCCCTAAAAGGATCACTGCTTCTTCCCTTGCTGCTCACCCTGTACCTTGAACACATTTTTACGACACTTGTATTAGAACACTTGACTTCTGTATCTCCCTCATTAGACTCTAACTTCTTGATTTTTTTTTTTTTTTTTAGTATTCCAGGTCTTAAAATTTTTAATAATTTGGAGACTGAATTTAATATGAGAAGTACCATTTTTTACTTGCCCAAGAGAAGGCTGGATATCACCTACTCTAAAAAAATGGTTCTTAAAACACTAAGTTTAATATAATAAAATACCATTAATTAAAACCACAGAGAAAGAAGGGGATCCCACCTATTCAAATATAGAGAATAGTTTTGTTTACAAAGTTACACTGGTTGCAATTATAACCAGAGTGTATATTATGTGATATTAAACTAAAAATTTTATCACATATTAAGAAGCCTAGTGCACAAATTCGTGCATGGGTGGGGTCTGGCCAGCAGGGCCCCAATCAGCAGACTGGGGTCAGGCCTGTTGAGAGTAGATAGTAGGAGACAATAAAATTAATGGCATTTTATTGTTCAGGGCCAGGCTGGTCGAGGGGAGGGGCTGTGAGTGATTGGCTATTTGGAACCGCCCCCAATTGGGGTAGAGGGTTGATTGGGGGAGGGGCCAGCAATGGGAAGGGGGTATTGGCCAGCCAGCCCCATCCCCCAATTGGTGTGTGTATGAGGGGGCAGATCAGGGGTGGAGCTGACTGGGGTGAGGGGCCATGGAAGGGACCCCTGTTTTCCTCTAGCTGGCCCCACCCCCCAATCTGGCCAGTTCCTGTCATAGCAACAGTCTTTATGGCATTTTGATTGCTGGCTTTTTATATATGTAGAATAAACAAAAGCATTAAAGACAGTTTGTGTACCCATAACTTCCATTTTCCCATTTTCAATAATTTTCTAGTTTTTTTCTCTCAGAATTAATTTTTTAAAGTAACCTACTATCATTCTGATGTGTGTTTAATAAATTGTTCAGAATCTCAAAGCATTTTTTCTTTGAATTCCTACTGAATCCTTCCTTCATTAAATGTTAAGAATAGCAGTTAAATCTTATTGACATGTAAATTCAGAGTACTAATTAGAATATATTCTATATTTTTATGAGTGAAGATTTTATAATTTTATTTTAAAGCAGTTTCTTATCTTAATCTTTTTTTTTCTCTCTCATCACATTTCTTCAGGACCTCATTACCATGTAAATTCATGACTGGGGTTTCTACATCCAACTTCGAAACTTGTCGCTTTCCCTGTCTGCCAGATCAATTTTCCTAAAGCATAATTGTAATTAACTATGACTCAAACTCCTTCTTTAATCATCTCTCACCAATTATCTACAGAATAAAGGGTACAAGGGAAACCAGAAAGAATCTACTGCGAGTCTAGAATGACCACGTGTTTTACAAACACCATCTCCCAGTACGTGGACAATGTATCATTAGCCCCCTGTACAGATGAGACAGCAGAATCCAAAGAGGCACCCATAGACTTAGCCTGGAACTTCTTTTTGTCACTAACGGTTCTTCAGCCTCCTAGTCTAGCTACCAGCGTCAACAAGGCATTTCTCATCAGACCACAAACTTTCTGCTAAAACCATGTAATGTCCAGACAGACAAACACGCACTACTTTTTCTGCTTGTATCTACTGTTCCTGTAATTCTCTGTGCCTACACCTGTGCACTATGAATACTAAAATTTTATCTGTGCATCTCAAAATCTCCAATGCCCCCGAGCTACCTTCCCACTAGACGTCTCTAACAGCCTCAAATATCTATGATCTTTTCTAAATCCCTGTGGTACTTATTACTCAATTCAACAATTCACTGACAGGTCATGCCACCCGTGACAACTTTCCTAAGGCACCACTCTGTGCCAGGAATGGTGCTGGGTCCTGGGAAATAATGAATATGTGTGATCACTCTCTTTGAGGAGCAGGCAGTTTTTGGGCTGTGGGGCACTCATCATGGGCTGCTTTATTTACAATTGTCATTGTAAGTACCTCCTGGGCTCTTCCAGGTTGTAAACAATTGTGAGATAGATCCTGTTTTATTTAGCTACTAGAAGCCTGGTGTATGAAATTCGTGCATGGGGAGTGGGGGTGTCCCTCAGGCCAGCTTGCACTCTCTCCAATCTGGGACCCCTTAAGAGGGATGTCCAACTGCCCATTTAGGACTGCTGGCCTACCTGCCAAGCTGACTGCCCATAACTGCTTCTGCCTGCCAGCCTGATCACCCCTAACCACTCTCCTGCCAGCCTGTTTTCCCCTAACTGCCCTCTCCTGTAGGCCTGGTCACCCCTAAGTGCCCTCCCCTGCAGGCCTGGCCATCCCTAACTGCCTTCCGCTACAGGCCTGGTCCCCCCGAACTGCTCTCCCCTGCAAGCCTGGGTCCCCTCCAACTGCCCTCACCTGTAGGCCTGATCACCCCCAACTTCCCTCCTCTGCCAGCCTGGTCACCCCTAACTGCTCTCCCCTGAAGGCTTGATCACTCCCAACTGCCCTCCTTTGTAGGCCTGGTCCCTCCCAACTGCCCTCCCCTGCTGGCCATCTTGTGGTGGCCATCTAGTGTCCACATGGAGGTAGCCATCTTTGACCACATGGGGGCAGCCATCTTGTGTGTTGGAGTGATAGTCTATTTGCCTATTACTCTTTTATTAGATAGGATGTGTCCCTTTGAGCATCTAACACATTGTCTGCACACAGGAGGAACTTAGAAAGTATTTGGTAAACAACTGAATATGATGGAATCGGTCATACATGCACACATTTTAATTCTGTCCTATAAGTATGTTGTCTAATGCCCTAGATCAGTGGTCGGCAAACCACGGCTCACGAGCCACATGTGGCTCTTTGGCCTCTTGAGTGTGGCTTTTCCACAAAATACCCCGGCCTGGGTGAATCTATTTTGAAGAAGTGGCATCAGAAGAAGTTTAAAAAATTTAGCTCTCCAAAGAAATTTCAATCCTTGTGCTGTTGATGTTTGGCTCTGCTGACTAATGAGTTTGCCGACCACTGCCCTAGATGGAGTTGGGTGCCCTTCCCTGTGCTCTACCAGCACTTCCGTAATGCTATACATTATCTGTATTAGAGTTAAACAAAGTTGTTAAACACAGATACACAGAAACGCAGAGTTAAATATAGATGAGAAAACAGAGGCCCATAAAAGGTGACGTTACTGTAAACATACAATCTCATTTTTTGTATATAGTATAAAAATAGAGATATTATGGTTTATGTATTTGATGATTACAGAAAAAAGGGTATTAAGTAGAATAAAGAGTTTATATAAAGGCACATTATAGCCCCATAAGAACAGAGGTTGCTCAAGTTAGTTAACAAAAGTTTATAAATACCTTATCCTGTGATACTAACTCTGAAGAGTTGACTCTCCATAAATTCGATGTAATATTTTGACTGTGTACTTTATCTTAATCATGGCAACAGTAGTTTAAACATATAATAAAACTTAAGCTAATTAAAACAAATTGTTTTAAAAACTGAAATGAATAATCTCCTAATTAAAATTAAACATGGGGCTCTCAAACTGTTATTATTAAAATGAAAGGGAATTAAAGTTTCATGAGTTATTGTTTATAATCCTATTATCTTTGAAACCCTTAGTATATAGTTTATTTGAAACTATAAACAGGTCAAATGATATATAAGTGCTTCTACAAAATATTCCAAGTAAAGTTCAATTTAACCAATTTAAACAAAAGTAAAAAAAAAAAGAAAAGGAATTACCAACATGCGAAGGTCTTACCTATTACTATTCTCTTCTTCTTGATGCCGCTTTTCACTTCGTCATTAATCAGGTCTGTGAGCACCTGACACATCCCATCGATGGACTCAAGGTGCTCTGGACAGTCGTTAGATATTTTAAATCTGTCGAACCACACATTGGAGATTCCTCCTTTCATAGGAGTGTAGGGCCTGTTGAAAACCAAATAAAAGAAAAACGATGACATTAAGGTAGATTTTTTTTTAATTTTCTAAAATCTAAGGTAGATTTTTACATTTCTAGGGTTTTGAATAAAGCATTTCAATTTCCTCCAAGTTTTATAAATTGAAAAATTCCTATTAAAAGCACCCCCATGTATGTGGCATTAGCTAACCTATACTTATATAACATTTACTAATGCCAGTACATGTTTAGTTTCTTCATCTTTAAGATTCATAAAGTCTCCAAAAACCCTCACAAAAATTGAAGTGTATATATATTATATATGTAAATAGTATGTATTTTGCTCAATTTTTAAAAATGATTAATCAGATGTTTTTAAGTTTTTTTTCTCTTTAACGTAAGAATCAGTATTTTAGTATACACAGCTAACTGAATAATGCTTGTCCATACAAAAAATTCAATACCCCAAGAATGAAAAAATAATTCAGTGAGTGCTTTTAAAAGCTGGTTAATTTGCAGCACTCAAGTATCAAAGGTGAGCTAATAATTTGGGTCTCAAATAGGGTGCTTTGTTGGACTTAGAAGACATTTTATGTAATAAGATGCTCTGAATTGGTGTCTTATCAGATTAATCTTTACATTTTTATAAACTTGGGATGCTTCCAGTACTAGTGATCTTAACCTAGTCACAAGATATTCATACTCTGAATGAAGCTCAAGTGCCAAAGGTACCCATCACGGTGTGAAAAAAATGTAAAACCAGTGATGACCAGATGCAGAATCCCTCCTACATCCACTCCTGGGCCCATTTTGGCTAGCTGTATATTCTCACCCTCACCCTCCAGGATCAGTGAGACAGTGGGAAATGTTCAACAGAGCAAAATACTGGAGAATGGTGAGACACCAGCTGAGCCCTGATGATGCTTCCTTCGTGTCCTCTAGTGAAACTCAGTGAAACCTCAGCGATCCAGGGAGCTATAAATATTTAATTCTCATTCTCTTATCCGCTGTATCAAAAGGACCCTCAATCTGTGCAGATCTGCCCATGGGAAGCATCCAAGCTTTTAGACCAATGGGTAGAACTGAAGGGGGCAGGAGAGCTACACCATCGTTTTTCTGTATTGATCAGACCACTCCAAAATACTTTGGGAGCCAGGAAATCAAGAGGAAGATATTTGGAAAGTTTCTTAGACGAATTGAAAGAAATCTGGAAATAAAAACTCATCTACACAGAATCTTTTCTTTACTAAAATAGAATCACGTTATAAACATTGTAACATGCTTTCTGAAACTTGAATGTATATCTTGCCCAGCAGGCGTGGCTCAGTGGTTGAGCATTGATCTATGAGCCAGGAGGTTGAGGTTCAATTCCCGGTCAGGGCACATGTTCAGGTTGTGGGCTTGATCCCCAGTGTGGGGCGTGGAGGAGGCAGCTGATCAATGACTCTCTTTCATCATTGATGTTTCTATTGCTCTCTCCTTTCCCTTCCTCTTTGAGATCAATAAAAATGTATTAAAAAACAAACCACAACATGAAAAAACAAGAACTGGAATGTACATCTTGAATATCCCTAAAAGACAGTATATAAAAACCTAGCATTTTCTGTTTATGACAATATATATTACATACCTATATATCAGTATCTATGTGTGTGTGTATATGTTGTTTTGATGTTTGTCATATAAGTCTTTTTTTTTGCACTCTCCCACCTTGCCACTCTCTCACTCCTTCTCCTCTCCCCTGCCCCCCAAACACATATCTTGCCTGACATGTTAGTTTTTTCTACTAAGGGCCATTTGGATATTTATAACATCATTCGAGGGCCATACAAAATGATCAACTTAAAAATTAACCTGTCATAGACAATACCAAAGACTCCAACAAAAAATTACGAGACTTAAATGAATTTGGCAGTATAGAATACAAAATTAACATTCAGAAATCCATGGCTTTTTTATACAGCAGCTAGAGACCTGGTGCACAAATTCGTGCACTGTGGGGTTCCTCAGCCTGGCCTGTGCCCTCTTGTTGCTCCCGCTCATCCCAGCCCCGCTGTGCCTCACTGCTGCTGCTTGGAAGCGTGCTGCCACAGAGACGGGAGAGGCTCGTGCTGCTGCAGCTGCCCTCGCCAGCAGTGAGCCCGGTGTCTGGGGCCCTTCAGTTAGCTGAGCGGTGCTCTCGCTGTGGGAGTGCACTATCCACCAGGGGGCAGCTCCTGCATTGAGCATCTGCTTCCTGGTGGTCAGTGTGTGCTATAACGATGGGTAGCTTAGGCTTTTATATATATTGACCAGAGGCCCAGTGCATGAAATTCGTGCATGTGGGCGGGGGTATGTCCCTCAGCCCAGCCTGCACCCTCTCCAATCTGGGACCCCTGAAGGGATGCCGGACTGCCCATTTAGGCCCAATTCTATCTTACAATCCAAGACTACTGGCTCCCAACTCTTACCTGTCTGCCTTCCTGATTGCCCCTAACCGCTTCTGCCTGCCAGCCTGATCACCCCCTAACCACTCCCCTGCCAGCCTAATCGATGCCTAACTGTTCCCCTGCCAGCCTGATTTCCCCTAACTGCCGTCCCCTGCAGGCCTGGTCATTCCCTGTCCTCCCCTGTAGGCCTGGTCACTCCTAACTGCCCTCTCCTGTAGGGCTGGTCCCCCCCAACTGCTCTCCCCTGCAGGCTTGTGTCCCTCCCCAACAGGCCTTCAGGCCCAGTCACTTCCAACTTCCCTCCTCTGCTGGCCTGTTCACCCCTAACTACTCTCCTCTGCAGGCTTGATCACCCCCAACTACCCTCCCTTGCAGGTCTGGTTCTTCCCTACTGTCCTGCCCTGCTGGCCTAATTGCCCACTACTGCCCTCTCTTGCAGACCTGGTCCCTGTCCTGCTGGCCATCTTATGTCCACATGGGGACAGGATCTTTGATTAGGTAGGGGAGGCCATCTTGTGTGTTGGAGTGATAGTCAATTTGCATATTACTCTTTTATTAGATAGGATAGAGGCTGGTGCATGGGTGGGGGCTGGCAGGTTTGCCCTGAAGGGTGTCCCAGATCAGGGTGGAGGTTCCCATGGGGCATGGGGTGGCCTGGGAGAGGGGCCTGTGGTGGTTTGCAGGCCAGCCATGCTCCCAGGTGACCCTGGTATCTGGGATTTATTTATTTCTATAATTGAAACTTTGTAGCCTGGAGCAGAGGCTCGGGCAGGCCAGGGAAGGTAGAATGCTTGGCTTCCTACATCACCAGGGAAACCCAAACCTTCTGCTTGCTCCGTGGCTGTAGCCATTTTTTTTATTTTTATATTTTATTGATTATTCACAGAGAGGAAGGGAGAAGAATAGAAAGTTAGAAACATCGATGAGAGAGAGACATCTATAGGCTACCTCCTGCACGCCCTCCTACTGGGGATGCGCCCGCAACCAATATACATGCCCTTGACCAGAATCGAACCCGGGACCTTTTAGTCCGTAGGCCAACGCTCTAACCATTGAGCCAAACCAGTTTCGGCGCTGTAGCCATTTTTATTGGGATTTTTTAATCTTCTAAAATTGAAACTTTGTAGCTTTGAGTGGAGTCCACGGCCAATCATGGTATGCAGGAAGCTCCATTGCCAGGGAAACCCAAGCCTCCTGTTCACTCTGTGCCTACAGCCATCCTGGTTGGGTTAATTTGCATACTCGCTCCTGATTGGCTGGTGGCTGTGGCTTGTACGTGTAACAGAGGTTTGGTTAATTTGCATACTACTCTTTTATTAAATAGAATAATGAACTCATAGAAAAAGAAAATAAAAAAAAATCCCATTTACCACTGCACCAAATAAATACATACGTACATACATACATACACCTAGAAATAAACTTAACTAAGGACGTAAAAGACCTGTACTCAGTAAACTATAGTACACTGATAAAAGAGATAGAGGAAGACAAATGAAAGAATATACCATGTTCATGGTAGAACCAACATCATTAAAATGCCCATACTACTCTACCCAAAGCAATCTATAAATTCAATGCAATCCTTATTAAGATACGAAAGGAATATTTCATAGACCTAGAACAAACTCTCCAAAAATTCATATGGAATCAAAAAAGACCCTGAATAGCTGTAGCAATCCTGAGAAAGAACAAAGTAAGAGGGATCACAACACCAGCTATCAAGCTAAATTACAAAACCACTATTCTCAAAACTGCCTCATACTGGCACAAGAACAGACATATAGACTAATGGAACCAAAAAGAGAACCAGAAGTTGACCCAAGCCATTATGCTCAATTAATATTTGACCAAAGAGGCAAGAAAAGACAGTGGAGTCAAGACAGTCTCTTCACTAAATGGTGTTGGGAAATCTGGACAGATACATGCAAAAAAATGAAACTTGACCACCAACATATACCATACACACAAATAAACTCAAAATGGATTAAGGATTTAAAAGAAAGACCAGAAACCATAAAAATCTTAAAATAATCCATAGGCAGCAAAATCTGACATATGTTGTAGCAATATATTTACCAATACAACTCCTAGGACAATGGAAACTAAGGAGAAAATAAACAAATGGGACTACATCAAAATAAAAAGCTTCTGCACAAAAAGAGAAACCATCAACAAAACAGTAAGAAAGCCCACTGCATGGGAGAATATATTTGTCAATGTTTAATCTCTAAAATTCACAGGAAACTCTAACAAAATGAAGATAAACAATCTAATCAAAAAATGGGCAAAGGACCTAAATAGGCACTTTTAGGAAGAGGACATACAGAAGGTTGAGGGACATATGAAAACATGCTCAAAGTCATTAATCATGCAAGAGATGCAAATCAAAACAATGAGGTACCATTTCACACTTCTCAGAATGGCTATCATCATCAAATCAAATAAAGGACAAGTGCTGGAAGGATGCGGAGAAAAAGGAACCCTCCTGCACTGCTGGTGGGAATGCAGACTGGTGCAGCCCACTGTGGAAAATAGAATTGAGTTTCCTCAAAAAAATTAAAAATGGAGCTTCCATTTGACCCAGTAATCCCACTTCTAGGATTATATCCCAAGAAATCAGAAACACCAGTCAGAAAAAATATATGCACCCCTATGTTCATAGCAGCACAATTTATAATAGCTAATATTTGGAAACAGCCTAAGGATCCATCAGCAGATGATTGGATTAAAAAATGGTGGTACATCTGCACAATGAAATACTACACTGCTGTACAAAAAAAGAAGAAACTCTTACCATTTGCAAAATCATGTATGTGCCTGGGGAGCATTATGCTAAGCAAAATAAACCTTTAAAAGATAAATATCACTCATTTGTGGAATATAATGAACAACATAAACTGAATAAAAATAGAGCCAGAGAAAAGAAATATTTTAGAAGTAATCCTGTTACTTGCAGTGTTTTAGTATTTCCTACAACTTTTGTGATATTATACTATGTTAGTATAGTTTTAATATTATTATACTTTAAATCTTTTTCTCTTATGATATTAACTATTACATGTAGTATATTTAAAATGTTTTTCTTGAAATATTACTGTTTATTGCATATAACATATTTAAAATCATTTTTTGATTACTGTTTATTGCATGTAACATTATTATATTTAAAATCATTTTTCTTAAAAAAAATTAGCCTGCTATATTTCAAACATTTAATTAACTCATCTCTAATGCCTTGGCAGGGCCAGACCAAATGATTTGAGGGCCTTACACAGCCCATGGGCTGAATATTCCCAGCCCTGCACTAGATAAACCATTCTTATTATCTAAAATATATGCCTGAATATTTTCCTTTTATGTACATTAAAATAAGCATCTTGTCAGGATACTTTTTAGAGCACTATTGTATTTCAAAATTAAATAGCCTATTTGTTTTTCTTATGTGCCTTTTCTCTTTACCTCATGGAAATCCTTCCACCTGATATAGTTGTAGCCCATCCTTTTAAATGGCTATGTAATCCTATATAATCCGATATAATAAAGAGGTAACATGCAAATTGACCCTTACACCCTCTATATGATGGCCACCCCCATGTGGTCAAAGATAGCCATCACAGATGGCCGGCAGGGGAGGGTAGTTGTTGGCGATTAGGCCAGCAGGGGAGGATGGTGGAGGGGGAGACCAGGCCTGCAGGAGAGGGCAGTATGTGTGACCAGGCCTGGAGGGGAGCACAGTTAGTGGTAACTGGACTGGCAAGGGAGGACTGGGTTGGCAGGAGAGGGCAGTTGGGGACAACCAGGCTGGCAGGGGAGGGCAGTTGGGAGTACCAGGCTTGCAGGGAAGGGAAGTTGGGGGCAACTGGGCCGGCAGGCAGAGCAATTGGGCTGGCAGGGGAGTGGTTAGGGGATGATCAGGCTGGCAGGCAGTTGAGTAGTTGCAAGCTAGCAGTCCTGGATTGTGAGAGGGATGTCCGACTGCCAGTTTAGGCCCGATTCCTATGGGATCGGGCCTAAACTGGCAGTCGGACATCCCCCAAGGGGTCCCAGATTGGAGAGGGTACAGGCTGGGCTGAGGGATGCTCCCTCTCCCCTCAGTGCATGAACTTTGTGCACTGGGCCTCTAGTCTATATATAAAAGCCTAAGCAACTGTTATGACCAGATGACTGAACAGTAGCTATAATGTGTACTGACCACCAGGGGGCATACACTCAAAGCAGGAGCTGCCCCTGGTGGTCAGTGCACTCCCACAGTTAACTTCCCACAGCCCCTCCCTGTGGCTGGCATTGGCTCTGACGGGGACTGGGTGAGACAGCCTTGATTGGGCCTGATCACTGGCCAGGCTGAGGGCCCCCACCTGTGCATGAATTTGTGCACCGCGCCTCTAGTATCTTACGATTAAGATGGTCCACAGTGTAGTCAACCATTCCCCTATTAATTGGCATTTATTTGGTACTCAGGTTTTAGCCACCAAGAATAACTACATTAAATATATTTGTATATGTGTTTTTACCACTGGAACTTATTCCTATGAAAGAGTCCAAAAACAGGTCTGCTGGATTGAAAGGTATAATTTTTATCTAAAAAGGTGTTTTAAAGTAACGTCCATAAAAGCTATAAATTAATCTCTCAACAGGAAAAGATAACAGCCTTTTGCCCACAGCTCTAACAGCAGTCGGTGCTAACACCCTTTAAAATGCTATCTCTGAGGGGTATCAACTCTAGTTTTAAAATCAACTTTATTGAGGAATAATTTACAGATATAAAAGCACACATTTTAAGTATACAAAGACTCGACAATGTAACCACCATTGCCACAATGATACAGAACACTCCCTTTTCTCAGAAAACCCCTTCATGTCTCCTGGCAAGCGATTCACATTCCCTTCCCAGGCAACCAGTGGGGATTTTCTCTCTACAGATCAGCGCTGCCTCTTCTAGAACACCACATATGTGGAATTACAAATGATCAGATCATTTGCTTTTTGCTACTGTGCTTTTAATTTTTTAGTAATTTAGAAGAGTGCTTTGTTATTGACATTTAAGTATATAAAATATCAGCATATTTCATAATCTAGAATACTCCAAAAATTTATATGGAACCTATAAAGACCCCAATGGCTGTAGCAATTTTGAGAAAGAACAAAGTTGGACACAATACCAGATATAAAGAAACCCAAAATACCTATCAGAAAGAATGTATGCACCTCTATGTTCCTAGCAGCATAATTTACAACAGCTAAGATTTAGAAACAGCCCAAGAGCCCATCAGTAGATGAATGGATACAAAACTACTGTAATCAAAATAGCATTGCACTGGCACAAGAACAGGTATATAAATCAAAGGAACAGAAAAGAACCCAGAAAGAGATCGAAGTCATTACAATCAATCAATTTTTGAAAAGGAGGAAAAACATACAATGGAGTCAAGATAGCCTCTTTAATAAATGTTGCTGGGAAAATTGGACAGATACATGCAGAAAAATTAAATTAGACCACCAACTTACACCATCTACAAGAATAAACTCAAAATGGATAAAAGACAAATGTAAGTCGTGAAACCATAAAAATCCTAGAAGAAACCATAGGCAGCAAAAACTCAGACATCTCTTGTAGCAATATGTTTATGATGAATACATCTCCTAGGACAGTGGTCGGCAACCTGCGGCTTGCAAGCTATGTGCGGCTCTTTGGCCCCTTGAGTGTGGCTCTTCCACAAAATACCACGGCCTGGGTGAGTTTATTTTGAAGAAGTGGTGTTAGAAGTTTAAAAAATTTGGCTCTCAAAAGAAATTTCTATCATTGTACTGTTGATATTTGGCTCTGGTGACTAAGGAGTTTGCCGACCACTGGTCTAGGGCAGAGGAAACTAAGGAGAAAAATAAACAAATGGACCTACATCAAAATAAAAGGCTCTTGTACAGTAAAAAACAAACAAACAAAAAAAAACCATCAACAAAATAGAAAGGGAGCCCACTGTATGGGAGAATGATACATCTGATAAAGGTTTAATATCCAAAATATATAAGGAACGCATACAACTTAACAAAAGGAAGATGAACAGTCCAATAAAAAAAAGGGGCTAAGGACCTAAATAGACACTTCTCCAAAGTGGCCATAAAAATGACCAAGAGACATGAAAAAAGAAATGCTCAAAGTCACTAATCATCAAAGAGATGAAAATTAACAGAACTGAGATACACCACTTCACGCTTATCAGAATGGCTACCATCAACAAATCAACACATGACAAATGCTGGTGAGGATGTGGAGAAAAGGGAAACCTACTACACTGCTGGTGGGAATGCAGACCGGAGCAGCCATTATGGAAAGCAGTATGGAGTTTCTTCCAAAAATTAATCTGGAACTGCCATTTGACCCAGTGATCCCACTTCTAGAAATATATCCTAAGAAACCCAAAATACCAATCAGAAAGAACGTATGCACCTCTATGTTCCTAGCAGTGTAAGTTACAATAGCTAACATCTGGAAACAGCCCAAGTACCCATCAGTAGACAAGTGGATAAAAACGCTGTGGTACATTTACACCAGGGAGTACCATGCAGCAGTAAAAAAGGACCTCTTACCCTTTGAGACAGCAGAGAGACCTGGAAACTATTTTGCTAAGTGGCAAAAGCCAGTCAGAGAAAGACAAATATCACATGATCTCACTCATATGTGGAATTTAGCCAACACAATAAACTGATGAATAAAACAGAACCAGAGACACAGAAGCATGGAATAGACTGTGGAATCTCAAAGGGAAGGTGGGGGAGCGTGGAATACATGGAACACAAGATTTTCTTCTGATTGTTTTCGTTTTTACATTTAAGTCTTGAATTTTTCTGGAATATATGTGTGCAAGAAGTGACTAAGGGTTCAAGTTAATCTTTTATATGGATAGTCAATTGGGCCTATTAAAGAAAAAACAAACAAACATCTTCCCTCACAAAGGCAAAATTCCATCTTTGCCACTTAATTATATAGTTGAGTTAGCTAGTCTGTCTCACCCAGGTTCTGTGAGAGAATTAAGCCCTAATGCTTAATACATACACTACCCCATTGGTCGGCAAACTGCGGCTCACGAACCATTATGTGGCTCTTTGACCCCTTGAGTGTGGCTCTTCTACAAAATACCATGGTGAGTCCATTTTGAAGAAGTGGCATTAGAAGAAGTTAAAAATTTTGGCTTTCAAAAGAAATTTCAATCATTGTACTATTGATATTTGGCTCTGTTGATTAATGAGTTTGCCGACCACTGCACTATCCTATCTAAGAAAGAGGGAATATGCTAATTGACCCCCACACTGTCACAAAGATGGTGTCGCCCACAGCCAATAAGGAGGGAATATGCTAATTGACTGCCACACCCTCAAAGATGGGCAGCTGCCCTGCCAATGCCCGAGGTGCAGGCAAACCTCAGATGTTGGCTGCCTAGCCACCCAAGGCTCAGGTAACCAGGGCCGGCAGAGGTTTGCGCTGCCAGCAGTGGCAGCAGCAGAAGTGTGATGGGGCATCGCCTTCCCCTGATGGCCAGGTCGCCTCCCACCCCTGAGGGCTCCTGGGCTTGAGAGGGGGCATGCCATGCTAAGGGACACCCCCTCCCTGCCCCCGGTCCAGTGCATGAATTTTCATGCACTGGGCCTCTAGTATATAATAAATGGGCTTCTCTCTAATGCATGTGGAATGGTGCTAGTTCCATACTATCCTTGGGAAAACGAAGAAAATATCACCCAAATCATTTTCTGTGTTCTGAGATTCGGGTGAAGAACATGAGTTGAGAAGGTTTATTCTTGTTGTGGCTATTCTACTGCTCCATCTGCCTACGCTGCATTAGGGCCTGACTGACGACATTTCAGTGGTTTCCCAGTATATGCTGAGAGGGTAATGTAGATCCCCTCTCCTACCATCACCACCACCAGGCTCTTTTCAAACTTGTTCTGCCTATTCTCAGGCATCCATTCTTCTTTACCCACCTAAAATATGATCAAATAGTCAATTTTAAAATAATTTAAAATAACCCCCCTTAAAAGATTATTGTGGGATTTTAATGAATCTTGCATGGTTGCCTGGGAATTTGCATTTTATGACAAGGTCTGAGAGGGAAGATTTTTGCAGACTAGTTTCTTTCAGGACTGGCCCATTCTGATCCCCATCTAAGGGTCCTCCTGCCTCGTTCCCAGGCTCTCATTGGTGCAGAGATCGAATCCTGCATTGGCTCATACTGTGGCTCCAATGGAGCCTAAATTCTCTCCCACTCCTGCAACCCTCCTGACCTCAGAAGCCTCTGTTCAAGAGAGAGAAATAAATTGGAATCAGAAGGGGAGAGAAGATCGAAAAGCATTCAAGGCTATCACATCCCGGGATCCGTTTCTCAGGATGAACTTTCTTAAAAGTCCTCTGAAAATGAAGGCAGGTACTTTCCACCTAGTGTTAACATACTGCCAGAGAAAATGAAATTCCAGACTGGATTCAATTTGTCATGAAAAACACAGGGATCTTCTGAATGAAAACTGAATATATCACTCACTTTAAAGGTGAATTTGACGGTTTTTCTCTTGAATTATTTCTACTTCCCTTTTCATTTTATTCTGCTCTTTCTCTAAGTGTTTATTTGTCTGTCTAAGCACTTAAATAAGGATGATATCATAGGCTAAGATATGAATCATTCTGGGAACGCAGCCATTAGTAGAAAAAAATGACATTCATTTAACTTTTTGTCTCTGACAGTGCCTTACTTAATTAGGGATTGATGCTCCATGGAGGTGAAATCCCAATGTAAGTTTTACTAATATGGTTGCTCTGGGTTCTATTACCTAAGAAAATTGAAATTCTGCTCAAAGAAGACAATTGGTAAAATTTACTGAGGCAAGAAATACTTTAGAACTTTCCTGTTGTGAAAACATAAGAATAATGCTTTTAAGATGTTAGAACTGTTAAATAAAGCATAGAAGTAAGATTGTTTTTTGAAACAGCCAACAAACTGTTGGTACATATGTTATACTCATTTACCTTCCTCAAATAAATCACTTTATTAGCTGGTATAAAAGAACTCAGACATTACCACAATAAATAAATATGTTAGGCAGAGAACATCTGTGTGGCTCCTAAATCAATCAATCAATCAATCAATCAATTACACACTGGCAAAATATTAAGCTGGAATAAAATGCCCAAAGTTAACAGCAACAAAAAAAAGGAGTTGACATTCAGCCTGCTACCAAGTTCTGTTTGATCTGCATTCCCTAAAAGTCCTAACATCCAACGTTCATTCATAACCTTTAAGATAATGTCATCTGACTCAGTTTTCCTCTCTATCATCATTTCACGGTGCTTTCCAGTATCCACATTCCCCTCCTGCTTTCCTTCAGACAGGGACAGCCCGCTACTGATCCAACATCTTTGCATTTGATACTCCCCTAGGTGGAATGCTTTTGCCACATCCCTGCATGGCGGGCTCAACTCAACTGTCACTTCCCCAGGGGAACCTTCTTTGATCCTGCAATTTACAGTGTATCTCCCTTCCATCCTATAATGCATTATCCTACTTAACTGTACAGAATGTATCACTATTTGAAATTAATACACTTAATTTCTCTCTCTTTTTTTTTTCTATTTCTGTATGAGTTTCCTAAGAGTGGGGACTTTCTTTCCTACAGGGATACCCCCAGTGCCACAAATGAGTATTTGTTGAATAACGGGTGTCAATAATCATTTCTATCACTTGGATAATTCGTGTCAGGTAGAAATAAGAAAATATCTAAAACTGTTTGATTTTGCTCTGAATTTCTTTTCACTTTAATTCTTCTAAAATCCATATTCTAATTTTTAGGAAAAAGTCAAATTTTTCTTCTGTTGCTTTTTCAAAAAAGAACATGTTTCTAAGAAAACAAGTTTTTAACACACTAATAAGTATTTAAATATGCTATTTAAAATAATAAACAAGTAAAACTATTTCTTCAAAATAGCTGTTTTGGACCTAAATCAAAACTCTCTAATACTGTTTTGGAAAAACTGTTTAATGAAAAATATAAACATGCAATTCATGTGAAAAAAATAGTGAATCAAAAAGTAGAAGCACTATGCAAAACTTATAACTTAAAAAAAAAATTTAAAACACCAAGAGAAACTACATATCATATAAATTATTAATGGTTAAAAATTGTTATTATTTTTAAAAGGGAAATTCTAATAGTAAACTCAAACCAAGAAAACCTCTAATTACAAATACAATTAAAGTATGTCTCAGAAATAAAAATATTTATTGAGCACTTCAGTTAAATAGAGTTCAAGTTAATATAATGAAAAAAAATGAAGCAATATTTTCCATTTAAAACACAACAAGCTAGTTGCTGATTTTTACTTAATATGCCCCTAACTGAGCTGATTAAAATCACCTATTAAGTAAGACTGAGGAAAGAAATACCTTATAGTCAAATGGCAATTTATAATTTAATCAAAACATACTGATATTCTTTAATAGACTACAATGGGGTTAATATAATATGCTACTGTTCTCCTCTGTAAATTCTTTCAAGTATGTGTAACTGTTGAAAGCAAATATCATAATCTTGTTTGATAGAATTTTCAGTTTGCAGATGATATACATATGACAAGTATAACATAAAGAGGGGAGGATAAAGGATCCTGTAGGGCTGTAAGGTTTCTATATTTCATGTGAAGTGATTAAATAAACACTAAATAGGTAAAAGCTTTCATATATACTTTACACACCTTAACCAACAAGGAACAATTAAGAATAGATAAATGAACATGGAATATTAAAAAAACTGAAAAAAGAATGGAAAGAGAAAAGCAGGAAAAAACAGACTTAAAAGCAAACATATCCATAGTTACTTTAAATGCAAGTGGTCTAAACAAATATTTAAAAGACAGAGACTATTTAGATTGATTAAAAAAAAAGGCCAAATAAATATTGTCTATAAGAAACCCACATTAAATATAATGATATAGATAGGTTAAAAGAAAAAAGATGAAGAAATACATACGTATTATGTAACACTCCTCAAGATGGTAAAACAGTATAATATAGGAAGGCATATATCCTATCTACTAAAAGGGTAATATGCAGAGAATCCAAGATGGCGGCATAGGTAAACAGCTACACTGCTGCCTCGCACAACAATTTCAAAACTACAACTAAAAGACAGAACGGACATCATCCAGAACCACAGGAAAGCTGGCTGAGTGGAAGTTCTACAACTAGGGGAAAGAGAGGGGCTCACAGAGACTGAGGAGCTGCAAAAAGCTGGGGTACGGAGATGCGCGTGGAGAGAGTGGGTGCCGGAATGCCTGGCTGGCTTTCTCTGGCGGGAGGGAAACGGAGACTCTCAAAGGCATTGAACCCCTTATCCTACGACACTAAATCCCAGATCCAGCCGAAACTCATAAAGGGGGAGTTTGGACTGTGAAAAGGGAGAAGTGTACGGAAATTTAGGGGAGGCGCAAAAGATCAAAGGCCTGGTGGCACGCACAGCACTGCGCACAGGACAGATTGCTGATTGTGCCGCTGGCTTTCGCGACTGGGCGGGAGACAGACCCTCCCAACTGTGCCACTTCTGACTCCACTAAGCCCGTTTCGGGCGAAACCCTGGAGACCTAGTCTCATGTGGTCCTGGTGCGCAGGGGAGCCGTAGGGGCAGCGGTCTATAGGCACTGTGGGTGCTCTGGCACAAGGACCGCTCCAGCAATTACCAAGTCATGTGAGACTCAGGGGTCGTGTAGGGCGGGGCCAACTGGAAGGCAAGGCAGTCCCTTAAGCCCTGAGACTCCACCCATCCCAAGCTCAACAGAGGCTTTTTTGGTTTTGCAAGCCTGGTATCATAAAGCTGAATTCAACACAGAAGTTTCCCCGACATAGTAAAAATGCTGAGACAAGGAAAGGGATCACAAACAAAAGAAATGGAGGGAAAAAAAACGACTGGATATAGAGTTCAAAACCACGCTTATAAGGTTTTTCAAGAATATGCTAGAAAAGTTGAATAAATTTAGTGAGACCCAAGAGGAGATGAAAAAGGACATACTAGAGACACTGACTGAAATGAAAAATATTATGCAGAGTCCTAACAGCAGACTAGAGGATGGCAAGAATCAAGTTAAAAATTTGAAATATAAAGAAGCAGAAAACATTCAACTGGAAAAGCAAGAAGAGAAAAGAATCAAAAAATGTGAAGATAATGTAAGGAGCCTCTGGGACAGCTTCAAGCGTACCAACATCAGAATTGTGGGGGTGCCAGAGGAAGAGAGAGAGCAAGATATTGAAAACCTACTTAAAGAAATAATGACTGAAAACTTCCCACATCTGGTAAAAGAAATAGACTTACAAGTCCAGGAAGCACACAGAACCCCAAATAAAAGAAATCCAAAGAGGACTACACCAAGACACATCATAATTAAAATACCAAGAGCAAAAGACAAAGAGAGAATATTAAAAGCAGCAAGAGAAAAACAGTTCATTACCTACAAGGGAGCACCCATACAACTGTCAGGTGATTTCTCAACAGAAACAATGCAGGCCAGACGGGAGTGGCAAGAAATATTCAACATGATGAATGGCAAGAACCTACAACCAAGAATAATCTATCCAGCAAGGCTAACATTCAGAATTGAAGGGCAGATAAAGAGCTTCACAGATAAGAAAAAGCTAAAGGAGTTCATCAACTCCAAACCAGTATTATATGAAATGCTGAAAGGTACTCTTTTAGAAGAGGAAGAAGAAAAAGGTAAAAGATAAAAAATTATGAACAACAAATACCTATCTATCAACAAGTGAATCTAAAAATTAAGTGAATTAAAAATTTTAATCAACAGAATAAACTGGTGAATATAATAGAATCAGGAGCACAGAAAGGGAGTAGACTGATAATTCTCAGGGGGACAAAAATCATAAAGCATCAAACAGACTGTGAAATTACAGCAGAAAGATTAAAGTTAGGTGAGGTAAATAAGTGGTCAATCAAAGGACTTGTGTGCATGCATATAAGCATAACCAATGATCACAGACACTGGGGGGTTGGGGTATGCCTGGGAGGAAGGGGGGGCAATGGGGAGATATGTATAAAAACTTAATAAAAATTAATAAAAAGGAAAAAAAAGGATAATATGCAAATTGACTGTCACTCCAACACACAAGATGGC
>PVJN01003692.1:0-98051 GCA_004026805.1 Lasiurus borealis
GGGGCCAATGGGAGCAAATGACTTTACCTCTCAAAAGGGCTTGGCTTCCTCTCCTGGACATGAAAACCAGAGTGCCGGCCTGCCCTCTCTTGTCTTGGTTAAGAGGGCCAAATGCACAAGGACTTTGAAAACTATAAAGTAATATATGGAGCAAGGAATTATTCTTCATTGATACCTGCTTCTGCAATCTCAACTGAATCAAACTTCCTCTCTTCATCGTTGTATAAAGACAGACATAAGATTAGAACCTCTTGACTAAATAAAAGAATTGCAAGAATCAAGAAAGTGGAGAGAACCAAGATGGTGGCATAAGGTAAACACCTGTACATGCTGCCTCTCACAACCTCACCAAAACTACAACTAAAAGACAAAACGACTATCTCCCAGAACCACAGGAAAACTGGCGGAGAGGAAGTTCTACAACTAGAAGAAAAAAGTGCAGTGAGACCTGGAAGGACATGCAGAGGCTCAGAAAGGCAGAGGTACAAAGACACACGTGAATCAGGCTGGTGTGTGCTGTTTTTTTCAGTTGGGAGGGAGTTACAAATTCCTGACTCTCTGAACTCCAGTTTACTGAGAGATTCTGGGGACCCATACTCATACAGGGAGAAACTGGACTGTCTGACATCAGGTGGGAAAGGGAGGGTGGTTCTCTCGCAGAGGTGCACACAGGAACATTGTTTACTGTGCTGGGGCGCAGGACCCTAGACATGGAACAGAATGCAGAAACATGGAGACACAGAGAGGGCTGACTGGCAGCCACTGCTGTTTGCCACGCCCTAGTGATTCCCTGATACCCTACCCCACCCAATTTACAAACGCACCTAGCTCTGAGCAGCTGCTTTTGCATATGAATAGCCTGCTTCTAGCAGCTTAACCTAACAAATTGCAACTGGATCAGACAACTCCAAAACTTCCAAACTCCAAGCAAAGAGGAGAAATCTGCAGATCTCCCTGTAGCTCCTGCTGGGTGGCCTCAGACACTAGCTGACTTGCACTTCCTTAGAGATCAAGGAACCGGTGTACCTAGAGGTCAGTGTGAGATGACACCAGATTTCAACTCCTCACATACATAAGTGACACACTCAAGAGGCAGACTCAGTAAGCACCAAAGCCCCACTGAAGCAAGTCCTGCCTCATAGGGGTGTCACCAGCACAGCAGTTCTTCCATTAATAGACACAGCTAATCCTCACAGTCAATTGGCCTGGAGGTCAATTCTTCCCAGTGTACCAATAGCAATCAAGCTTAACTACAACAAAACTGTGTACCCAGCCCACAAAGGGGTGCACTAATAGTGTCTACCTAAGGTGATAGGGGAGGCAGAGCTACTGGGCCACAAAGGACAACTAGCACACAAAGCCACTCCATCAACACAGGGAATCAGCCAAAATACGGAGACAAAGAAAAATGTCACAAATGAAAGAAATGGAGAAAAGCAAACCACTGGACATTTTGCTTTCAAAACTACTTGGAAAGCAAACTACTAATACATTTATAAGGTTATTCAAGAATCTTCTACAAACCGCCGAGAAACCTCTGAGAAACTTAGTGAGACCTTCAAGAATCTTAATGAAAATGCAAAAACAAACAAACAAACAAAAAAAAAAAAACACAGGAAAGGACCAGTCAGAAATTAAGCATGAACTGTCTAAAATAAAGAATAATATATAGAAATCCAACAGCAGACTAGAGGACCCCAAGAATCAAACCAAAGATCTGAAATATGAGGAAGCAAAACACATCCAACCAGCAAAACAAAAAGAAGAGTCCAAAAATGTGAAGACAGTGTAAGGAGCCTCTGGGACAACTTCAAGCATACCAACATTAGAATTGTGGGGGTGCCAAAAGAAGAGAGAGAGCAAGATACTGAAAACCTATTTGAAGAAATAATGACTGAAAACTTTCCCTAACTGGTAGGGAAATGGACTTACAAGTCCAGGAAGCGCACAGAACCCCAAACAAAAGGAATCCAAAGAGGATTATACCAAGACACATCATAATTAAAATGCCAAGGGCAAAAGAAAAAGAGACAATCTTGAAAGCAGCAAGAGAAAAACAGTTAGTTACCCGTAAGGGCGCACCCATACAACTGTCAGCTGATTTCTCAACAGAAACTATGCAGGCCAGAAGAGAGTGGCAGCAAATATTCAGAGTGATGAATAGCAAGAACCTACAACCAAGATTACTCTACCCAGCAAAGCTATCATTCAGAACTGAAGGTCAGATAAAGAGCTTCACAGACAAGAAAAAGCTAAAGAAGTTCATCACCACCAAACCAGGATTATATGAAATGCTGAAGGGTATTCTTTAAGAAGAGGAAGAAGAAGAAAATGGTAAAGGTAAAAATTATGAACAACAAAGTGATAACAAATACATACCTAATAACAAGTGAATCTAAAAATCAAGTGAATAAAAAATCCTATGAACAGAATAAACTGGTGAATATAATAGAATCAGGGGCATAGAAAGGGAATGGACTGACAATTCTCAGAGGGAAGGGGTTGTGAGGGGTGCGGGAAGAGATTGGACAAAAATCTTATACCTATGGATAAAGACAGTGGCGAGGGGTAAGGGCAAGGGGTTAGGGGTAGGGAATCAGGTGGAGGGGAGCTATGGGGGGAAAATAAAAGGAACATCTGTAATAAACTAAACAATAAAGATTAATTTAAAATAAATTAAAATAATTTAAAATAAACTAAACAATAAAGATTAATTTAAAAAAAAAAGAATCAAGAAAGCCATGTTAAGAAAAATACCCTCTCCTCAGAGAAGCAAGGTGCTTTGTGCACTTCCTCTACTTGACACAGAGAGCAGAGTCAACCACATTACAACTGGCCTGAACAATTATAGCTAAGCAAATAAGTCCCTTCTGGATCAATATCACTGAAATAAAATTTTATTGGAAACAAAGTACAGTAAAAGAAAAAAAAAAATCAGCAACAACAACCCTTATTACACCAACAATTAGCTTCTCAATTAGTTCTCAAAAGAGATCTGCACTAATGTAGGCCATTGCAAGGATGTATTAAAACAATAAAACTTTGAAAAAACCTAAAACATAAATGGAAATGAGGAATCAGCTCCTCCCATGCGGGAAAATCGGTGCCCGCCACCCCTGCCCACGCCACAGTCCCTCCACCCCCTCCTTTCTTCCTTTGCCCAGAACTCACCCGAGGTTCAGGTGTTTCAGTTTCTGAAGGCTGCTGATCTGTGTGGGTAGCTCCTCAATCTGGTTATTAAAAAAGTTAAGCACTTCCAAATTCTTCAGCTCTGCTATGTTTGCAGGCACAGCTATGGAGACAAAAATGTTGATTGTGAACTCAAGAACTTCACTCCTCAAATGCAACACACTGCATTTTTCGTCACCTGAAAAGAGAACTATCCAGCCTGATCATCTAATTCATGTATACTTAATTACATTTTATATGTTTTTCCTAGATTGTAAATTCACCACTGAGTAAAAAGGGAAATGTTTCTTCAAAAGGCAAAGAGAATGACTGTGCCACAAACATCCTATAAGTAAATATTACGAAGCATATAAACTTTATAATCGTTATATAATGTCTGATACGTCCACTTTTCCTTCCTTTTGGTTTCCTTGCAGCAAGCAAACTCCAAGTCCCATCCTTAATGATATGTTCATCAAGTTGTTTCAATTATCTGATATCTGAAAAACTGTTCTCTTGACATTGCACTAAACCACAACAATTTAAGTCCGACCTTACGTGATAAAATATTCAACCTAAACAATGTCTTTTATTTTGGCCCTGACCTTTGCACCTTGATCAGTACATACACACACACACACACACACACACACACACACACACACGTTACATCAGCTTAGCAACAGATCAATGTACTGTTATTATATAGAAATAGGAAAAACCAACTCAGTAGCATGATATGAATACTAATAGGCAGGTCAAAGGTTAACATATAACAGTCGGGGCCTGACAGGTTCTTCCTTCCCTACAGTATACCTCCAAATACAAATTTAAAAGCAAAGGCTTCTTTCTCTCAAAAGTACTAACTAATTGGTAGCAGAAATACTTTCCATAGATTGTACTTCATGTATCCATTTGCTGATTCAAGTTTTCTATAAATATTTTTTCTATAAATACTTATTGTCCATGGTGCATGCAAACACCAATCCCAAGACTATGCAAGAAACTGAAGCCATTAACATGGTCCTTGGGCACAACACAAGAATTCTGTCTCGTGTCAGTACATGTACTTTCCATCTACCAGTTCCTTCTAGTGAATGCTCCAGACTGCTGAGAAAACCAAGGAGCACCTTTGCTTAGTACCACTACAAAGGTGTGTGTGAAATTCCAGACAGACATCTAAAATACTTACAGAGAGTGCCATTCCAAGAACTCCAGTGTGTAACTCTGGGGGAATAAGTTCAATCTAGTTGGGGTCATCTTTTCAACTTTATATAAAGTCTAAGGAGGGAGGAGGCTTGGTAAGAGAAAAGGAAAATGCCTTCCTTGTAGGAAGGGACTGTGAAGAATACAAATCATTCCACACTAAGGGACTAGGAAGCAGTGATCCAGATGGAAAATGAGCAAGGCATGTGGATTTGTTTCTAAAGTAGCTGGTGGTAGGGATGGAGACAAGAGGACAGATTTTAAGGGGATAATTGAGGCAATTGGGAAACCACACTTGGACACCGATATGAATGCATGTGAGCCCTGCCTATACAATTTGACTAGAAAAGCACATTTTTAGATGTGTATTCAAAAACACACTTTTATGCAAATGAACAGTATCACTTTATGTAAATGATCATGAAGAAAATCAGGCTGGGCCTGCTGAGTCGCCAGGTGTCAGCTTACCTGTTCTGAACCTGGACCATGAAGTGTGTGAGCTCCATAGATAACAACATTGCTCAGAGACCTGCCCGTTCTCCTGTTCCTCCTCCAGCTATCACAAAGTTTCGCTCCTGCCTTCAACTGATTAGTTTGAAGAGCAATAAAGAAACTTAGTGCAACTAGGAGAAAATGATGATCCCAATTTAGCCACAAACCAAGAATAATGCAGCCAGAATTACTGTTGCCTTCCCAAAGTTACTTTGCCAATGCAATTAAAATGTTGGTCTGAAGGTATCGCATTTTTGACAGGATGAGAGATTATTTCACTCTCCTTGCTAAATCAGTCCAATTTAAAGCCACAAATTATGCAAAATGTGAAGGGCTCTGTTTTGTGGACATAAACAATAACCCCACATTCAATTTACTAAATCTCTCCCAGTCTTTTGGTGTACATGTGAATTGTGTGTTTAAGACTCCATTCAAGCTAGACTGGGGAAAAAATTACACAGCTAATATTCTCCCTAAACCATAGAGTTTTTCCCATGGCCAAAGTAAAAAGCAAAAGAAATTAACATTCAGACCTATGTGGATGGGATAACATTCGCTCTTTCAACCAATATTTAGCAAATGCTTATTATGCACACAGCACCATACCTGTATCACCTAGCATATCAATATTTTGAGAATAAAGTAATTGAGGCATACTATTTAAACAAAGTAATCTCAAAAGAAGTAGCAGAGTCGATAAATGGAAACAGGCCTAGTACTTAGAAACAAACAGCAGCAAAACTGCCCATAAAATAATAACCAACTAACATAATAACTTGTGCCACACTAAACCATATACATACACAGCAGGAACAAGTTATGAAACACTATCGTGAAAAAGTGACAGCAATATGTCATTGGTCAGAATATTCTGGTGGAATTTTTCAAGATACCTACATGACACATTAGCAAGAGTAGTATTTTAAACTATTAACTAAACAACGAGCACCCATATATTTCTTATTATGGGTTTGTAATGTTCCTTTCTCATCAATCTGTCCAGATTCTGACCGTGACCCCAGCAGTACACACATGGTCTGTAGATAACACCGAGCTTAGCACATCAATGAGAGGTAGCGGAACACAGGAGGCCCTCCTGCAACAGAGGCTGGCTTTGGCCTCCCCTGATCAGCCCTAAAATCTGTGTCCTCACTCAACTCAACTTCTCTGGGTCTCTGCTTCCACCAGGCTGAAGTGAGAAGGCCTGGATTGTGACCATTTCTAAATTTTCTACCTCCTGGCTTTGACATTCTATGATTCTAAGAAGAGCTGGACTATGAAAATCAAGGATATAGATTTATATAACACAACAAACGGAACCCTCAATCAGAAAGTTCAGTCATGTAGAACTTTGCTTTTAACAAAGAACATATTTTTTAGTATCATTTTCTGCCTAGCAATGATGACCGCTTTTATTTCAGATGCTAGATTTGGAAGAAAAGTACCTGACTACTCGCAGGTGTCCTCTAGCTTGTAAATGCCACCTTCTGCTCTGGTCACAGGAGCACTGGGGACATTCTCTCAGTCCAGAGCCTCCACTACATTTTAAAAAGGTGACAAAGATGTGATGATATCACCCCCAAAACTATGCCCAAACATGGGTCTCAAAGTATCTTTGGCCAAGACCAGTTTTGCTCAGTGGATAGAGCGTCAGCTTGCGGACTGAAGGGTCCCAGGTTCGATTCCGGTCAAGGGCATATACCTTGCTTGCGGGCACATCTCCAGTGTGGGGCGTGCCGGAGGCGGCTGATAGATGTCTGTCTCTCATCGATGTTTCTGACTTTCTATCCCTCTCCCTTCCTCTCTGTAAAAAATCAATAAAATATATATTTTTTAAAAAGTATCTTTGGGCAATCTAAGAAACTGAAGGCTACTCAAGCAAGAGTCCCATCTCCCCAAGAATCTTGTGCAGGCCCAGACTCAGCAGTCAGCCCCCAACGGTTTTTGGATGGTTCCACAAGAAGCCCAAAGTGCCTAGCAGGACTCAGAAGTGGGGGGCACAAAGGGGACTCACCTAATCCCCTATATTAAAGTCTCTTTAAAAAGTTCCCCCAGGCAGAAAACACTGGACACAAGCAATAGACCTGAGCTCCACCTCTAAGAAACTTCTGACCCAGCTCTATTCCTGAGGAAGAACATGACATCTAGAAGCATACAGATCTGTCCTCATCAGCTACATTTATATAGCAAGTACTGCTCCCAGACCCTGTGCAGCCAGCCGTAGAACAGGCCCAAGTCAGTGTTACACACTATAACACACTCCCCCCTGCAGCTGGCAACAGTGAACCACCTCCTCCGACAGAAGAACCTAATAAACTATTGTAGTAACAACTGCAGATCACTCTAGGAGCATTTAATTCTGAAATATAACTTAAATAAGCCTACAACCAATAACTTATATGTAAAGCATTTTAGGAGTTTAACCACATAATAATAAATAGCAAGGAATGCTCTGAGTTGAGCTGTCCAATATGCAGCCACTAGTTGAATTTAAATCTAGATTGGGAATGCAAAATGGTCTAGTCACTATAGAAAACAGAGAGAGGTTCCTCAAAAAGTTAAAAATAGAACTACTATATGATCTAGCAAAATTTACTCCTAGGTATTTAGCCAAACAACTAAATGTCCATCAATAAATGAATGAATACATATACATATACATATACATATACATATACATATCCTGCCATTTGTGACATGGATGGACCTTGAAGGCATTATGCTAAGTGAAATAAATCAGACAGAGAAAGACAAATACTGTATAATGTCACTTATATGTAGAATTTAAAACAACAAAAACAATTCATAGAAAAAGAAATCAGATTTATAGTTACCAGAAGCAGGGCTTGGGGTGTGAAGGAACTGGATAAAGGTATTTAAAAAGAAATAGGAAAAGAAAATCAATAAATTTAAATCCAGATTAGTTGAAATTAAATAAAATTAATAATATAACTACTTGGTCACACTAGACACATTTCAAGAGATGGTAGCCACATTTGGCTACTGGCGACTGTCCAAGGCAGTATGGATACAAAACACTGCCATCGTAGATACCTAGGAATAACCTTAACTAAGAAGGTAAAGGACCTGTACTCAGAAAACTACAGGACATTGAAAAAAGAGACAAAAGAAGACATAAACAAATGGAAGAACATGCCATGTACATGGACTGATAGAATCAACATCATTAAAATGTCCATACTACCCAAAGCAATTTATATATTCAATGCAATCCCCATTAAAATATCAACGACATATTTTACAGACCTAGAACTCTTCAAAAATTCATATGGAATAAAAAAAGACCCTGAAAAGCCATAGCAATTCTGAGAAGAACAAATATCTAGTATTGAGGGATCACAATACTAGATATCAAGCTCTATTAGACAGCCACTGTCCTCAAAACTGCCTGGTACTGGCATAAGGACAGACATATAGATCAATGGAATAGAATACAGAACCCAGGTATCTACCCAAGCCACTTTGCTCAATTAATATTTGACAAAGGGAGGCAAGAGCATACAATGAAGGTAAGACAGTCTCTTTAGTAAATATTGCTGAGAAAATTAGTCAGATACACACACAAAAATGAAACTAGACCACCAACTTATACCATACTCAAAATGGCTAAAGGACTTGAACATAAGAGAAAAAAACATAAAAATCTTAGAAGAAGCCATAGGCAGCAAAATAGCAGCCATTTGTTGTAGCAGTATCTTTACTAATATAGTTCTTAGGGCAATGGAAACTAATGAGAAGATAAACAAATGGGACTACATAAAAATAAAAAGCCTCTGCTCAGCAAAACAAACCATCAACAAAACAACAAGAAAGCCCACTGTATGGGAGGACTTATTTGCTAATGATATTTCAGATAAGGGTTTAATCTCCAAAATTTACAGGGAACTCATACAACTTAACAAAAGAAAGAGAAACAATCCAATCAAAATATGGGCAAAGGACCTAAATAGACACTTTTCAAAAGAGGACATACAGAAGGTTAAGAGATATATGAAAACATTCTCAAAGTCACTAATCATCCGAGAGATGCAAATCAAAACAATAATGAGGTTCCATCTCACACCTGTCAGAAGGGCTACCATCAACAAATCAACAAACAAGTGCTGGTGAGAATGTGGAGAAAAAGGAACCCTTTTTCACTGCTGATAGGAATGTAGACTGGTGCAGCTACTGTGGAAGACAGTATAGAGATACATTAAAAAAATTAAAAATGGAACTTTCAACAGCATGGGTGAACCTGGAGACCATTACGCTAAGCAAGATAAGCCAGTGGAGAAAGATAAATATCACATGATCTCACTCATATGTGGGATATAATGAACAACATATACTGGTGAAAAAAAAATAGATCCAGAGACAAAGAAACACTGAACAGACTGTCCAAACTCAGAGAGAAGGTAGGGGGATAAGAGATCAACCAAGGACTTGTATGCATACATATTAGCATAACCAATGAACACAGACACTGGGGCAGTGGGGGGTTGTCCTGGGGAGTGGATGTGGCTGGGGAAGTGTCAATCTGGAAAAAAGGAGACATATGTAATAATCTACACTAATAAAAAAGAAATATACAAATTGGCCATACCTCCACAACACCCATAAGCCAATAAGGAGTATGCAAATTAACCCAACAAAGATGGAATGTTAATTTGCATATGCAGGTGCAGAGCTCCAAATGGGGCAGGATGCCTGCTATGAGGTGAAGGGCGGGGGGCTAAGGGAGCTACAGGAGTGGCGCTCCACCTGGAGCAAGGACTTACAGGCTCCCAGGCAGCTGGGAGGGAAGATTTGCTGGCTCCCAGGCAGCCAGGAGTGAAGCCAGGGGAAGGAAGGCCTTTTCTTGCACAAATCTTCATGCTATGGGCCTCTAGTTCAAACAATAAAAAAATTCCTCTTAACATGTAAAAAAAACAACAAAACACTGCCATCACTACAGAAATATCTAGAGTGTTGCTTTAAAGCTGTACAAACCTCAAGTACATCATAGTTACCAGAGGGCTTGTTCAAACACAGACTGGCATAGGGGGTACAACACAGTTTTTGATTGAGTAGGTTTGGAACAGGGCCCGAGAATCTGCATTTCCAACAAGTCTCCAGGGCATACTGATGCTGCTGGCCTGGTGACAAATTTGGGTTCAGAAAACTTTCAACTCATTGGTGACATCAAAATCATTAACCTAATATACATGCCCCTTACCCTGCACAATAATGCTGAATGATATTATAACAATCTCATCCAAATTTAGACTCCTCTGTCACTTCAGTGAGCTACTGAAGCCGCAGGATGATAACACACAAAGGACACTCTAGATGACCAATCCATTCAACCTAGAGGTTGTCATCTAACCATTCCCAATGGACTCACTTCCCCACACACATCTCTAAGGTGAATCGCTATGGAGAGCATGGACAGCATTCAAGGGGAAAAACAAAACTGTGAATTCCCTAGTCCATGCATTAACTTGCTCTCCAGCAACTTCATCATGCCCAAGGGTGAGGTGGCCCTGGTTGGACTTCTGGCCTTTGAAACATGAGCCCTAACTGTAGAATCCTAGAAGGCAGCAACAGCAGACAGGCAAGGTGGGTACAGCCAATCTGGGGGCTTTTGGAGCAAAAGCATCTTGTGGCCCCTGAGGCAAAGAAACCAAACTGTAAAGAGTGACAGGCTCTAGCAGCAGCAGGCACCACGCAAGACATAAGGACAGAAGTTCGCCAGCGTGCAGGCCACAGAAGGGCCGGCGGGGCATGTATGCGTCTTGAGAGCCATATGGTCAGCACCAGCAGTCAGGTTCTCTTCAGCTACAAAAGGGTGGTAACAGACCAGGCACCATGTTACCACCCATGGCTCCTGCAAAGCCAGAAGCAGCTCAGAACATATGTAAGCTTTCGTCATAAGTACAGGCATGAAATCTGGAGGCGAACTCCATCATCACCTCAAGCAGCCTTTTGAGCAGTTAGAAGTACTCTCTGCCCAGCCCAACTCTTTCTGCAGAAGCATCCAGACTGTTGTTAGCTCTGGTGATTCCTGCAAACGAGAGGTGCTAGGCTGGGACATGAGAACCAGGGAATGCTACCCACATGCCTCACCGGAATTCAAGATTCAGCCATTGCCCCCTTCAGGAAACCCAGGATAGCCTGGGAAGCACCCTGTGAAGAAGAGGAACACTTGGGGAAGCAAAGGCTGAGAGGAGCACACAACCGGCAGTGGACTTGCTCCTGGGGCTGCAATGGTGAAACCCTGCTAACATGGGCCCATTTCCAGGGACACTGGTGTTACACACCCCAGGGCCAAACAAGGCCTATAGATGCCATATATGGGATAAGGTTAAGCAAAATGCAGCTGCCCCAAATCTAACGTGACTTCTGAAAATGGGTCATTCAAGACATCTACCTTACTACAGAATGCTAGCTCTTCATACATAAAAATGTTTTTAAAACACTTCAATTATTAAACACACACAACAAAAAAACATGAAGTGGAGACAGATTCATGGATACAGAGAACAGACTGACAGCTATCAGAGGAAAGGGTTGGGGGCTTGGTAAGAAGGCTAAAGAAATGAAATAAAAAAAAAAAACCTCATAGACACAGACAATAGTATGGTCATTACCAAAGGGAAAGGGGTGGTGGTGGGAGGTAAAAGAGGGTAAAGAGGGGGAAATGGTGATGAAAGGAAAACTGACTTGGAGTGGTGAACATACAATACACTATAGAGATGGTATATTGTAGAACTGTATACCTGAAACCTATATAATTTTATTAACCAATGTCAACCCAATAAATTAAATTAAAACAAAAATATTTTTATCTGTTTTCACAAATAAATATGCCCGGTCAGATTTTCTCATGCTTCTGTTGACTTAAAAAATATTTTTTAACTTAAAAAGTTTTAAATTTTTTCCTTTAACAGGGAATAAAGTAACCAAGAAGAATAAAGAACAGAGAGAGCCTGTAAAGGATATTAAAATGAGACTGGGTGTTTAGATTCCTAAGTTACACTGTTAACAGCAAAGTGATTAGAAAAATTACAAAAATCATGAGAATACTTGAAAATGAGTGAGATTATTCATCATACACACAGTGGGGAGAAAGACCTTTTAAGAGAAAATGGTGAAAGCAAACATTGCTCAGCCTCACTATCTGATGAATGGGATACTGGATAGAAACTACCCCCCTTTGCCCTGAATGAGGCAAGGTAGGAAGCAGCAAAATAAGCGAAACTACATTAAAACATGACTTGAGACATAGTTGTCAAGAGTGAAAGGACGGTTCTTTGGCTCCTCAGACACAATGGCTAGCAGACATAGTCTATTCACACCACAGGGCCAATGTCTAGACTAATTATACAGATGCCAATCCTTCTAGCCATTAGGATCATAGTCTTGAATGCCATTTCAGTGATAACATGTAAAAGAAGAACCTCTTCATGCTCACATATAAATAATTATGCTCTTCAGAATTTTATATGCAAATAAATTCATTTATACTTACAGTGACTAATGGCTTTTGTTTTCTGGCCAAAAATACACAAGGTAAATAGTGAACTAATGATATCTTATCATAAGAATTTGAAGTTCAAATGTATATACTAATGATAACTTGGCAGATTTTATGGGATTTCCTCAAAGCAGGTATTAAAACAGTGAATTACAGTAGTTATGGGTTATTTAAAAACATAAAGTTTATGAGACAATAAAGCATATTTTCATTTTAAATGATCTGCATGGTCCTCAAGGTAAAATAAAGTAGCAAAATATATAAACATCCACCCAGCAAGGGCCAGATATTTATTAAATTTGTAAATAACAATAGCAATGCTACTTTCCTTTACTCTGCAGTATTTACTGAGTACTCACATTTACAAGTACATACTTATGTATCCCATCATGAACCTCCTAAGATTCTGCAGTTTAAGTAATTTTAACCAAAATTATCCATGACTTAATTCACTACACACACACAAAAAAATGATCCTACTCTCTCAGTAACAATGAGAATAATCAACTATACAAAAATTAGGCAGAAAAGTTACAAATAAGCAGTAGGCAGATTTTTACCGTCAAACATGCAAAAGTATATGTCCCTGGGCTATAAAAAATTTACACATAGAGCCAAACAAATCTAAAAAGCTGAGGAATCTCAGAGAGAAGAGTGGGGGAAGAGATTAACCAAAGAACTTATATGCATAACCCATGGACACAGACAATAGTGCAATGAAGGCCTGGGGGGGGGGGGCGGGGGAGGGGAGTAGAGGGGAAAGGGTTCCTGGGGGAGAAAATGGGACATTTATAATACTTTCAACAATAAAGATAAATTTAATCAAAATTACACTACCAGCAAGACCATACAGAAATACAGAGCTCAATAATTTGGGAGCAGGTTCGAAGAAGCAACACCAAGAAGAAGCAATGACGTTTGATGACCTTTAAGGAAGGACATCTGGTGAAAGGCAAGAAATGGACATGAGCTCCTCTAGGAAACATTGCTAAGAAGTTCTAAAACACGATAAGAGTGAGAAGTAAAAAGAGAACATAGAAAACTTACACTCCATCAATAGGGATGCAAGCTCAGTCATAACAAATGGCTCTGAAGGCAAACAAACAAACAAATGTAATTACAATATATTTTATACATATACATTCTCAACCCATAATTATTATTACCATTAAGAGGGAGACAGTAAACAAGTTAGATTCTCACATACACCCACACGCTCTGCCAACAGTATCTGCCTTCTTTTACAGCTAAGAGTTATTTCAGCAAGAGGCCACACTGGGTTGCTGAGCTTCCTTTCTTGCCTTATGTTGGATGCTCAGGCAGGAAGTAATCACATAAGGAAGGAAGGACGGGTGGGGGTGGAGGGAGATGCCCACTGCTGGAAAAATCCACACAGTAGCTTTGCTAACTCCTCCAAACTTCAGTTCTCCCTGCTCTTCTAGTTGAACAGGTGAAGACGCAGGGCCAATCCTTCACCCAAGGAGCTCCTAGATTTGCTTTAGTGGGTCTGTAAATGCACACAAACAGCATTGGCAGAGGTGGCAGGGGAAAGGCAGGCAGAGCCTTACAAAGCCAACCCCCGCCCCTCATTATAGAACCATTTTAAGCCTTTTGCTCCCATGGATACAGAGAAAGGTGTCAATAAACACTAATTCTTTTCTCCCCATTCTTTCACTTAAAGTCATGATATGCATGGAGAGTGGCCCTTCCGAGTCTATATGCTTTGGGATGCCTTAACTGCACTCTCCAGTGCTGGCTCTCATGCTTCATGGAGAAAGGTGAGGATGCATCTCAATTTCTTGAAGTAAGAGCAGGATTTGGAGAGAAGGGCAGGCACTTTTGATCAGAGAAGAATCAGGTGATTAGACCAAAGAATATATAGGCAGGATATAAGAGTAAAGAAACAGCAAAAAAAATAGACAAAAGAGGATTCACTGAATATAGCTGAAAAAAAGGTCCAAGAGTCTACCTAGTGGCCAACAATATCAGAGTGGTGGTCTGTTCTATTAAGTAATAAAGAGGAAAATAAAATGAAATGGTAAAGAGATTCTCCAAGTTTTATTGGAAGATATCCTATCTAATAAAAGAGGAATATGCAAATTGACTGTATCTTTGCTACACCCACAAGCCATGCCCACCAGTCAATCAGAGTGAGGATGCAAATTAACCCAACCAAGATGGCTATGATCACAGAGAGAGCAGGAGGGAGGCTTGGGTTGTGACTGGTGATGGAGAAGCCAAGCTTTCCACACACCCTGGCTAGTCCAGGCCTCCGCTTAAGGCAACAAAGTTTCAATGGCTATGCCAGCAGAAGGATTGGCTCTGCTCCAGGCTACAAAGTTTCAACTGTAGAAAATAAATAAAACCCAGACACCAGGGCCTCTGCTTGGGTCACTGGGGGGTGTGGCTCTCCTGCAAACCACCAAAGGTCCCTCGCCCAGGCCACCCCACTCCCCAAGAGAACACCCACCCTGATCCAGGACCCCCTTCAGAGCAAACCAGCTGACCCCCACCCGTGCACCAGGCTCTAGCCTATCTAATAAAAGAGTAATATGCAGATTGACCATTACTCCAACACACAAGACCCCATGTGATCAAAAGATCCTGCCCCCATGTGGACACAAGATGGCCAACACAAGATGGCCAGCAAGGGAGGGCAGTTGGCAGAGACCAGACCTGCAAGGGAGGGCAGTTGTGAGCGGTCAGGCCAGCAGGGGAGGGCAGTTAGAGGTGACCTGGTTGGCAGAGGAAGGAAGTTGGGGGGTGACCGGGCCTGCAGGGAACGGCAGTTGGGCGGGGGTGGAAACAGGCCTGCAGGAAAGGGCAGTTGGGGGGGACCCAGGCCTGCAGGGGAGGGTAGTTAGGGGTGACCAGGTCCACAGGAAAGGGCAGTTAGGGGCAAACAGGCTGGCAGGGGAGCAGTTAGGCATCAATTAGGCTGGCAGGGGAGTGGGTTAGGGAGTAATCAGGCTGGCAAGCAGAAGCCATTAGGGACAATCAGGAAGGCAGGCAGGTGAGCAATTGTAAGCCAGCAGTCCTGGACTGTGAGAGGGATGTCTGAATGCCCATTTAGGCCTGATCCAGTTAGGAGTCCCAGATTGGAGAGGGAGCAGGCTAGGCTGAAGAACAACCCCATCCCCCCCATGCATGAATTTTGTGCATTGGGCCTCGTGTGTGTGCGCGGGCGCGTGCGAGCATACACACACACACACACACACACACACACACACACACATATTCCATTATCCCACTCAAGTTTACCAATTCTTATTTAAACTCTTACTTAAATTTAAAAATTTTAATTGAAGCAGATAAGGAGTGCTTACGAATATTTTTAAAACACTATCCACAATGAACTTCACATTATATTAAATATCATCATTTTAAAGAATGTACAAATTTCCAGGAAATACTCTTTTAAGAAATAGCATCAGTGTATCCACACTACAAATACAGAGTTGGGCAAAAGTAGGTTTATAGTTGTTCATTTGGAAAATAATACAATAATTTATAGATAAGACAAAGACAAGATAATAGGTACTCATAATTATAAACCTACTTTTGCCCCACCCTGTATACTAATGTTATCTTTCCCCTATTCTAGGGTTTCTAAATCGGAGCTACATGCACCCCTAAAGAATTTATGGATAATTTTAACAGGACCCAGTAACTGGTTGAAATTATAAGCATTATGTGCATATTTCTAGGAATTATGGACACAGCTTTCACTGTATTCTTCATAAAGGTCAGTAAGTTATGAAATGTTAAGAAAAGCTGCCCTAAAAGTATATTGTATATAGGCAAGTAGGGTATCTCTTAGATATCCTCTCCCAGCCTCCTCAACACTACACACTTGTGTAAACACACACACACTATCTAGGACCAAGAGATGACTAAACATATATTTTTGCTATTAAATCAATTCTATTTGAGAGTTATATGGTAAATAGTAAGAGAAACCCTCTTCAACATCAGCTTCCACAAAGGACCTAGTTATGATTGGAAAGGGACAGGTTCAACCTGCCCCCACATTATTTTCTCCACATCCTAACAGCATTCTGAAATAATCACTATTGAAGTTTTCCACTTAGAAATACACAGTGTAAGGATTAATACACCACACTTGCTAGCTTCCTCTTAGCACAGAGCAGGATTCCAAAAAAAAAGGATTGCAGAAGAAGTCCATTGTGGCTGGTGGAGCTGGCAAGAGAGACATCAGTCTCTGAGCTGAGGACACTATACCACTGAGAGCCTATTTTTCCAAGATCACCCATTGACTTAGACTGTGCTGGCCAGGCCACCAGATTCTTTCACAGGATAACTTTGCGTGCTTTCTTACTAAAACCAAAAATAACATCAAACTGCCAACAATAGGCAACATTTTATGATAACCTAACCACTGGTACCATCCAACAGTGTATAAGCCAAAGCTGTCTGACTTGAAAATGCGAGGTATATATTTTTTCAAATCTAGTCTTTCAAATTATGGCATGGTAACAAACTGATAAATGTACACTAATTAAAAAAATAAGCTATTGATCAAAGCCTCTGTATTATAAATACATTTATACTTTGTTAAAATGCAAACAGCAAGTTGTTTTGACATTGTCCCAAGATAAATTTATGACCAAGAAATGATTTATTTTGCAAATTCCCCCTCACAGTTTAATTTCATACAGGCCATGCACAAGAACTTTTGCATAAGGGCATGACAAATAACCTGTGAGATAGGGAATAACTAGATACTTCAGAACAGGAAGGTGCTGAAAGACTGGTGAAGGTCATCCTTATGAATTGGAATAGTTAAGTTTTCTCATTTATCTCCACAATCAATTATGTCTGTAGGAAAGTGTTTCAATTTATTATGCTCTTAAAAAACTGTTTAATTCTCTTCATTATAATTGGATCTGCATATTGGGAGAAAGCATTATTTTATGTAGATCATGGTGCTTAATTCGTTTATAGTAAATAAATGAATTTACTTACATTGGAAATTATACTTATATTATGGAAATCCCATCAATATGTGCATCTGCATAAAATTTCAAAACATTACATTAGCTTCTGTGTACTTAGAACATTATCTTCGATAAATAAATTACTGAAATCACTAAAAAAAAAAACAAAAACCCTAGCACTTCTTATTCACTGTAATTTCAAATTCATAGACTGCTAAGTAATAGGAAATAATCTGCTTTAAAAAAAAAACACGTTTTGCCATAAAATCTAAGTTTACTGCCTGACTAGCCATTTCCGATACATTAAATAACAAGATATGGTCCCATTAAGACCTGAAACTGTAGGTAAAACTGCTAATACCTCAAGAAAAGGTTTTGCATGGCAGTTAAAAGTTCAAAGTATAAAACCTAACAATTACATTCAGAAACCCACACTTAAAAAAGGTTTATACAGAGTGAACTGCTAACAGTTTGAACAGAGCAAAAAAGATATCCTTTGTACCTTTGTATTTCTTGCACAAAATAATGAGTGCTTCCTCCTCAATACATGGGTCACAAAAAAATATATATATATTGTTGTCATATTTAAGGTTTTAGCAATATCTATATGTAGATTTTGTTATAAGAATAAAATCATCTTTAATATTAAGTAAAACTTCATATTAGAAAATTAATGCTCAGGGACTGTTTTATTACTGATACAGAATATAATTCATTTCATAATGTACAGTATTTTTTTAAACAATGGTTTTTGGTATAAGAATCAGTATAAATATGCACAAAAGTCACATTTTCCTGAATTTCACATGGTTATTTTTTAATTCAATCTGATTACATACATATTTTAAACTTTTTTCCACGGGGGGGGGGGGGAGAGAGATCACATATACTCAATAAAAGTACTGCAGAAGGCAATAAAATCCTTCCAATGGAAAGATATTGGAAGGAAAGTTTCTAAGTTGAGAATGTAGCCATTATAAACACTAAAAAATGATGTGTGAAAATGAAGTACAAATTTAGGAGCAAAACAGAAAAATAACATAGTTCAGTCTACTTTAATTATGTAAACTATACATATAAATGGAAAGAGCAACATGTCCTATTGAACAGAGCTGAAAAGCTTGCAAAAAATTTCATCTGATACCATTTTGGTTTTTAATCTTTAGTTAGGCCCAAGACCAGAAAGGGGGGGAAAAAAAATACCTATCTCAACAGTGACCTCTAGTGGACAAGTGTTAAAATGGTTGTTTCCAAAAAGTTTGTCTAAGACTGAAAAGGAGTAGGAAAACATTTACAAAACTAACACTTTCAAACACCATAAGAAGCAAGGATAAGATTAAAGAGTAGACTGAAAAGACTTCAATAACACTGGCTTATAAGAGAGGGTAATCGCAAAGGCAGCAGGTGGAGGAGCAGGGCAGAGATTGAGGAAGACAGACTGGAATAACTGCTATGTTCCCTTTTTTAGAAGCCCAAAGCTGCCCTGGGGCATCATCTCGGTCTGCCAGGACTTGGCACAACTCATCAGCTACTAATCCAATGCTCCATCAGTTTTTTACTGAATACCTATCTCATGTTCACCATGCTTTGGGCACTTTTGTGGAGGGTAGGATACATACCATCAGACAGGGCTCCTCACCTCAAGAAACATCTAAAATATTTAATTATATGAAGAAATCAGCAACTTGGGACCTTAAATACAGAATATAAAACTAACTTTAAGTGAAAGAGTACTGGGCCCAGAAGACGTGAGTTCTAGGGTGGTAAAAGGAGGCCCATGAGGTCGCGGGGGGCGGGAAGAACAATGAGCGGCTTGGCATGGTGCCAGCCTGCCATCCCTGTGGATCCTTGGATGTCTGTGAGGAATGCCATCCCACACATCATTCCTCAAGTCTGAAAGGGCCCTAATAGCTACAAAGATGATGTGATACCAATTTCCCGAACATAAGGTAGAGATTTTTTACAGCTCTCACAGTCCAGCATGTTTGAAATGGGCTCATGAGTTAGAAACAGAAGTTTGTGTGACCGTACTATCAAGCCCCTATCCTAGGAAAGCCTGAAAAAACCGTCCAGTTCCTACACTGACCATTCATGTCAGGCCAGCTTTTCTCCCCATCACGGACTGCTTCCAGCCATCAGCTGCTCCATACAAGTGCTTATTGGGAGGACACTATGTGTTTAGCAAGAACAAGACATGAAAGAAAACTAAGACACAGTCCTGTTTTCAATAAAGCCTAAAATCTGTTTGGAGAGAGAGAAGAAACATAAAACACTCAGCCAGGATATGTGATATTAATGTAAAGAATCTATGAAGAGTAGGTAAGAGTTTGGGGAAGATTTCAAGTTGGCCAGGATAGTCGGGAAGCCTGGAAGGGAGGGTGGGAGTAAGGCCATTGCAGAATAGAGAGGAAGGGACAAGGTGGCCTAGAACAGAGCAGGGCTAGGCACCTGAGGAAGAGAGGAACCTTCCTGTGGCAGCACATAGTGAGGAAAGGCTAGCTAGGATGGGGTCAGAGCAGAACTGGTTTGGAAAGGCAAACAGCATCTTCTACAAAATATGTGTGGTATCGCAGGGAAAGTGGAGTTTCTGAAGGATTGGACTGGTGGTAAACCTAATCTCTACTCTGAAACCATTCCCCTTGGGCCAGAAAGGAAACTCTCTGTTGGGTTCCGAGATTGTACCTGTCCAATCATAGCAGTATCAAATGGTCCAGTGGCTACTCTGCCTCCCACCTCCTAAGACATGCATGCATCTAGGAAAGTGGTTGCAGGAAGGACCATTTGCCACTGATTTCCCAGTTTCCAAAACTTTGCCCCAGTGCCCCAGGTTTAAATTTCAGTAGTGTCACTGTAATAATGATGAAATTCTATCAGTGATTACCTTGACAATTTTAAAATATTTCTATGAATTGTAATTTAGAAAGCATCAAGAATTTATGCTCACAAAATCTTGAGGAATTTAAGGACCATCAGCCCTCTTTCACCTTTCTCATGGTCTCAGATGTACTTTGTTGACTGGGCCTGGCAATATCAAAACTAGCAGCAGGGAAAGAAAGTTAATGCAACATCACAGTGTCCCCACAGATACTGACTCAAATGTGTGGAGTGAATTGGTGGCCCAGCTCAAGGCCTAGTTTGAGTAAACTAATCATTCATCCCATAAGTTCACAGTGGAAATTTTAGAGAAAGCGGAACTGGCATGCTAAGAAAAAAACACAAACACTTTTGCAAGAGAAAAGCAGTACTAAGGCAGCTCCTAGTAAAAATCACAGAAAGTGAAAGACACTGATTATAAAATGTGACAGGAGGATGTGCCTGGCCACGTACACATAATGCATATTTATGTTGCCATCAAATGGACATATTTACTATAAACACTTGAAAAGCCATTCTAAAGTCATTCATTTAAATGCCAGAAAAACAGTAAAAGATGCTAATTTGACCTTAGTGGAACAGACCGGGTGTCACTGACACTACTCACAATGGCAGGAAACAGAATTTACCAAGATGATTAATTAGAGTTTACTGGATAAGTGTGTCTCAAATGAGGAAAGAAGAAGAAAAAAAACAAGAAGGAAGAAATAGAAGTTTGGATCCATTCACAGTCAACGTTTTTACAGACACAATTTAAGTCCATATTTGTATGTCTCTTATCATATGCCTGAAGAAACTGATCCATGAATACCTGAGACTTCTATCTCTGTGGAAGTATAAAAAGAAATAAACTATAGCCGAAACTGGCTTGGCTCAGTGTTTAGAGCATCGGCCTGTGGACTGAAGGGTCCCAGGTTCGATTCTGGTCAAGAGCATGTACCTTGGTTGCGGGCACATCCCCAGTAGGGGTGTGCAGGAGGCAGCTGATCGATGTTTCTCTCTCATCAATGTTTCTAGCTCTCTATCCCTCTCCCTTTCTCTCTGTGAGAAATCAATAAAATATATTTTTTTTAAAAAAGAAATAAACTATAACCACCTGAAAGATATTTTAAAGAATAGATCAATTAATTAAATAATATAAATAAAGCAAGTTTTGCTTTCTTGTTTAAATGTAAAGTGTTTCACTCTAATGATGATGCATAATATAAGCTTTGCAATTAAGAAATATTTTTATGAACTATGGAATATAGAGCTTCAGGAATTCTACTCACACAAAATCTTGGGGAAATCAGGGATCATGCCATCCACATTTCTAAACAAACAGCAAAACCCTCTGACTGGGATTAGATTCTCAGTGGACAGCAGGACCATTCGCTACAAGACCAATAAAAAGAGCTGCGTGTCACCTGATACAAAAATGACCACAAGTGACTTGTCGCCCTCATTTTCAGCTTCTGTGGCCCCCTACTACTAAAATGTGACAATTGTGCCACTCTGCCTTTGCCTTACAAACATGCACTTTTTGCTAAAAATGAACTAATCTGCCTGTCTCCTGCACATGAGGGGCCCTGCCACTCCTGATTCTCAATAATCAACAGCTCTGTGACATTGCTTCAAGCTGTACATAATGCACATAAATTCATGACACAAATCCCTCAGGATGACATTGGCTCAATTTCATCGGACTCAGAAAGCTCCCGAACAAATTCTTGCCACATGATTAGAAAATCACTCAAGGCTGCAAAATATGGCAAGCACAAAGAAGTGACAGTCAATTAGGAATGAGAAAGAGTGGGGCCTTGTCATTAAAAAATCTTTAAAGCCATAGCTAAGAATAAAATGGGCCATATCATTCATACAAGATATTCTTATAAGAGCCAGTATTAAACCTACCATATGTTAACTATACCATGACACTAGTGATGTCCAAAAAAATGGACTCCAGGATTTTTTAAAATACAGATTCAAATATATATATATGTATATTATGCAACTCTGTGGTTTCTCTCCCCACTTACCCCCACATTAAGAAGGGAAGGAAAGTACATCAACAGGTAAATTTTTCCCCTTTGAAGAGGAAGTATAGATGAAAGCAAAAAACTCTTATTCTAATTATTTTTTTATACTTTTTTTCCATGAAATATTAATGAATGGCCCAGCAGTTCAGGTCACTGCAGCATTTACCATCTTTAAATGGGACTAATTCCACAGAAAAAAAACGTCACTTTCTTTCTTCAGCTTATATACTCACTAGGAAAGAATCCTCAAAATAGAGCAATGTACAAAATATGGGAAGACAATATGCTCATGTATCTCAGTGTCAACAAAATAAATTTTAGGATTCCCCACATAAACATGGGTCTTTAAAGGAAACAAGAGAGTCAGCAGTATCACCACATTACCTACAAGGCAGACACTGTGAAACAAATGGGAAAGTCAACTCACTTATTAGCTTGTTGTGGCTGAGGACCAGTTGTGTGATGTGGGATAAGGAGACTGTAAAAGAAAAGAAAATAAATCACACAATTAGTTAATGTACCCAAATTATAGTTATAATCCTACAATGTAAAGTGCTAAATTATTTTCACAGGTTGAAGTTTTACCTCTCACAAAAATAGACTCAAGGTTTCATATAACACTGTTGGTAAAAGTTAATCAAATTAAGAAAAGTCATGTAATTAGCAGTTCAATCAGCACAGCAAATTGGAGCTAATGAGATTAATGAACGGGATCAGCCATTCCAAGGCCAGTCAGCTTTGCTTGCAGAGCTGGTTTTTGCTGGCCCAGCCTCAGTGATCCATCTCAGTAACTGCCAGTCAGGGAATGGGCCAAGAGTGTGGTAGACACAAAGTCCTCACCTAAGCTAACAAACCATCACACTAACACAAAAAGACCACACAATAAACTCATTCAATCCAAACTGTTAATGGTGTTGCTGTTGAAAATCATGATTTACTTACTTATTCTTGTATGGCTTTGACCATTTTTAGTGTAAAATTACTTACACCAATTTTTAGTGTAAAATTACTACTAGTAGTATGTATGTTGATGTTTGAACTGTCCCAGTTGGCCAGTGTGTGCCCATCTAACCTGGTTGCTAAGCCCCTTTGGCAAGTCCCATCACTCTAAGTGCATCCTTGTGTTCTGCACAAGATATTCAAGCTCTTCTGATACTTTTCTGCCACAACCCTGGAATCAGCCATTTCTAAAATGAGCTCTAGTTCCTTTTTGTGGAAAATGTATATATAAGCCAAAATCTGGGCACTAGATGTGCCCGTTGCATTCTAGGGGAATCAATGTTCTCAGCCCCTCTCAATGGACAGAGCTAGAGAACACAGGAATGAATGAAGACACACACACACACACACACACACACACAAACACACACCTTGTTAACTTCACTATTTATAGTATTGAAAACCATGAATTCACACCAACAAATCTGATTTTAACACAGCAGGACATAATTCATTCAAGTACTTTTTCCTTTCCATGTTTGTAATCCTCTTCTCTAATGGTGAGACCTCTGACTTCCATTACCTTTAATTTACTTACTTATTTCATTGGTACTTCTATATATAACTGCATAGAGTTATCTTATAGCTTACGCTTTTCTGCAGGGAAACCTGAAGTCTGGTAGATTCTTGGTCACATGCAGGACAAGTAGGTTGGCTAGGGATGTGTAACGTTGCATTTAAAGTTGAAACTGTCTCAGAAGTCCCCAGAGCCAGCTTATACATGAAGATTGATGGCTTATACCTGGCTATCGATACATGACCAGTCGGGCATAGAAGACACTGTTGGACATTTTTGGCTAGGCTTCCCTGAAACACTGATTCTTCCACATTTCTTGATGGTTCATATCTGGAGACAAAATATATTCTGAGCAGCTAAAAAAAAATCCTAGTGAATCACCAGTGAGCCTCCCAGATCCCTGAGGCTCACCATGTTTTCTTATTCCTGCTAAACCATGTATGTTGTGGGTTCTTCTGAGTACTTTCAACCATCCAATGTAATAATGCAGAAACTGACCTCCCCCCACCTCCTCCTTCCACCATCACACTCTGCTCAGACTCACCCTCCTCATCTGCCCTCACTCTCCTCGCCCCGCCTAGCTTCAAACCACTCAAGCCAGGTTTGCCACCCCACACAGATGTCCCCCACTCAGGTTCCCACACCTGGTATAGGCCATCATGACCCCAAATCTGAACACCTCTCTTTTTCTGTCACACTTACTGGCTTTAGGACTGAACAACTACAGAAGGAGGAAGAAAAAGGCAAAGAGGAAGGAGAAAAGCATGTTTGTAATCTGTAAGAGTCGCATGATACTTAAGATTTTAGAATGCAGAGCATCTCATACATTTTTTCCTTATGAAAGTTAATATTTCCTTGTCCACCAAATATAGCATTCTTTTATCTCTATATTATATAGTCTGATTAAAAAAAAAATCAAAGAGCTACCCTCCTACCAAAGAAGATGAAATGGATTCACAGATAGATCAATTGAGACTATAGATCAACCTTAGAACAAACTACAAGTAACAAAGGTTACACATAACAGGAGTTTCTCCCTTATTTATACACAGGCAATCCAGAGTTTCCTGGTATCTCCTTGCTCAATTATCCGCAAGGGGGGGGGGGGGGGGGAACCTTCCTCCTTTAGAAAACTTCCAAATAGTTGCACATGGCACTTCTACTTATAAGCAATTAATCAAAATTTTGTAATACAGTCATGCCTAGCTTCAAGGGAGGCAGGGAAATGCAGTCTGTATTCTAGGTGACCATCCTCCAGCTAAAATTAGAGGTTTTATTATCAAGAAAGATGGGGCAAACTGACACTAGTAGACAACTAACAACCTCTCCTACTAGCAAACTACTCCAATTAAGTGTCACAGAAATCAACTGTTATTATAAAGAAAACTAACAATCCTATCTCTTTCTGCCTTAATTTTTCCTAAAATAATACAATTAACTAATTAAAAACAAAGAAATTTTGCTCTCCTCCCAACTAACATTTACAATGAAAGATGTAATTAGTGAAAGCTGGTTCTCTTCAACCACTTCATTGTGTCATTTCAACAAGCATTTAGCAAAAAATAAAGTGGTGGAGAATCCAAGATGGCAGCATAGGTAAACACCTACACTGCTGCCTCGCACAACAATTTCAAAATTACAACTAAAAGACAAAAAGGAAATCATCCAGAACCACAGGAAAGCTAGCTGAGTGGAAATTCTACAACTAGAAGAAAGAGAGGGGCTCACAGAGACCCAGAGGAGCTGCAAAAAGCTGAGGTATGGAGACACGCACGTGGAGAGAGCAGGTGCCGGAGTACCTGGCTAGATTTCTCTGGCGGGAGACTCCCAAAAGCACTGAACCCCTTATCCAAAGACACTAAACCCCAGATCCAGCCAAAACTCATACGAGAGGAGTTTGGAATGTGAAAAGGGAAATTTAGGGGAGTCGCAAAAGATTATAGAGGTCTTCACGGCCCTGCACAAAGAGGATAGACTGCTGATTGTGCTGCTGGCTTTTGAGAGTGGGCAGGAGACAGACTCTCCCAACTGCACCACCTCTGAGTCAACTAAGCCCCAGTTTCAGGTGAAACCCTGGGGACCAAGACTCATGTGGTCCCAGAGCACAGGTAAGCTGAAAAGGCAGCGGTCTAGAGGCACTGAGCACGTGCACACACAAGGACTGCTTCAGCGATTACCCACTCACATGAGAATCAGGGGCCGGGGAGGGCGGGGCCGGCTGAAAGGCAAGGCGGGCCCTTAAGCCCTAGGACTCCACCCATCCCAAGCTCAACAGAGAGGCTTTTGCGGTTTTGCAAGTCTGGTATCATAAGGCTGAATCCAACACAAAAGTTCTCCCTGCATAGTGAAAATGCCGAGACAAGGGAAGGGATCAAACAAAAGAAATGGAGGAAAACAAACTATTGAATATAGAGTTCAAAACCACGCTTATAAGGTTTTTCAAGAATATCCTAGAAAACTTGGATAAAGTTAGCGAGATCCAAGAGGAGATGAAAAAGAACCAACTAGAGGTGAAAAGGGGCCAACTAGAGATGGAAAAGGACCAACTAGAGATGGAAAAGGTCTAACTAGAGATGGAAAAGGTCCAACTAGGGATGAAAAAGGACCAACTAGAAATTAAACTTATACTGACTGAAATAAAAAATATACAGAGTCCTAACAGCAGACTAGAGAAAGGCAAGATTCAAGTCAAAAATTTGAAATATAAAGAAGCAGAAAACACTCAACTGGAAAAGCAAGAAGAGAAAAGAATCCAAAAATGTGAAGATAAGGTAAGGAGACTCTGGGGCAGCTTCAAGCGTACCAACATCAGAACTGTGGGGGTTCCAGAAAAAGAGAAAGACAAGATACTGAAAACCTATTTAAAGAAATAATGACTGAAAACTTCCCACATCTGGTAAAAGAAATAGACTTACAAGTCCAGGAAGCACACAGAACCCCATATAAAAGGAATCCAAAGAGGAATACACCAAGACAGATCATAATCAAAATACCAAGTGCAAAAGACAAAGAGAGAATATTAAAAGCAGCAAGAGAAAAATATTTCATTACCTACAAGGGAGCACCCATACGACCCTCAGCTGATTTCTCAACAGAAATGATGCAGGCCAGATGGGAGTGGCAAGAAATATTCAATGTGATGAATAGCAAGAACCTACAACCAAGAATAATCTATCCAGCAAAGCTATCATTCAGAATTGAAGGGCAGATAAAGAGCTTCACAGATAAGAAAAAGCTAAACAAGTTCATCAACTCCAAACCAGTATTATATGAAATGCTGAAAGATACTCTTTTAGAAGAGGAAGAAGAAAAAGCTAAAAGAAAAAAAATTATGAACAACAAATACATATCAACAAGTGAATCTAAAAATTAAGTGAATTAAAAATTTGATCAACAGAATAAACTGGTGAATATAATAGAATCAGGAGCACAGAAAGGGAGTGGACTGATAATTCTCAGGGGGAAAGGGATGAGAGGAGTACAGGGAGAGACTGGACAAAAATCATACACCTATGGATGAGGTCAACGGGAGGGAGGTAAGGGCAGAGGGAAGGGTGGGAGTTGGGTGGGAGTTGGGTGGAGGGGAGCCATGGAGGGGAAAAAAAGAGAAACAAATGTAATAAACTGAATAATAAAGATTTAATTAAAAAAAGAAATAAAGTGGTGAAATTTGTAAGTTTCTTTTTTAAAAAAATAGAGAACAGAAATCCAGTTGTTGCTTCAGCTAATCACACTATTAGAATTTTTTTTTCCTTTCTCACTATTGTTATCGGGGTACCTGCTAAAGTAGGTAAGAGGGGGGGGAAAAATAAAGCAGAAAAGAAAAAGTTAATAAAAGACCTTACAGGAAATATTTAGGACAACAAAGAACTCTGGGCTTGGCCTACTGGGAGAACAGTAAGATTGGACAGAATCAATCACAAAGCCTGGTACAGGCAAAAACCAAGTAGGGACAGGAATATTCATAAAAGCCACGGCTCCCTCCCACTTGGCAATGTTGAGTTCATTGTGAGTCTCCTATGGAAACTGCACTGTTAAAAAAGAAGGAAGGAACATTTTCCCAGACCTTTGAGATTTTGCTTCCTGGCAATTGTTATAACTTCGGCTCAAATAAACTCATAAAAATTCTTTAAAAAGGGGGAGGAGGGAAGAAAAGGTCTACCAATATAGAATGGATTATTTAAAAGTACAAAAGCCACTCTAGTCAAACATGTTGTGGAAATGGGAGCAGGCTGTACCCTAACCTGGATCACACACTGGGAGACCTTCCACTGTGTGAATAACACACTTTAATGGTCCTGCTAGCCATTAACTGCCAAGAATGAGCACTGCCAGAACAGTGAGGACTGTTATTAAAATTCCTACTACAACAATATTAAACTATGCTTTGTCCAGGCATTTTCAAAGACGAGTATATTTCAAAAGTCAACTAAATAACTAAGAAGTATGGTTAAAAGTAGAATATTTTCAAAAGTCAACTAAATAACTAAGCATTGTGTTGATATACACAGTTAAGTGTTAGCATGCCTTGACTACCATTCTATCTCTACCCTTTAGAAATGGGATTTGAGTGAACACTGTTTTAGGCCAAAATGAACAGTGGAAAACAAAATAATTGGGAGGGAGGCATTTTTGAGGGAAAGGGTAAGGTTGCTGGCACTGTATACATGATTTATAGTCATTGGTTGTCTAGCCAAAAGGGTAATGAGCAGGAAAATGCTCAAAGAGGACCTGGTTGCTTCAGAAATTTCACAAGAAAGACAGTCAAGGCCTCACTGATTTGATATTTACTGAGCACAATGAGTTCTGAGGTGTCTCTATCTTGGAGATACTTGTAGAAGTAATGTTGACCATACATTCTGGTTAGCCTGGGACAGTTTGAGATTATGTCTACTGTTCCTCTCAGAACTGTACTGGTTTGGGTGACAAATTACTTAGTCACTCAATTTAGGAAACATGCCCCAAAATCTTAAAATGTAAGGTAAACCCTACAATGTAAGATATAGAAGGATTACTGAGGAAAGAAATCTATCTGCGGGGACAATGGCAGTTGAGAAGGAAATGTTACTTATTGTGGGGTGAATGACACATCCAAAAGGCTATAGGGCTGAGGTGTACCAGGCACTGAAGCTAGATGTGGAAGACATATGGAAACTGGAGGTTATGGAAGTAATCCCAGCTTCCATATCTGAGATGGAAAACAGGGAAGGTTCAGGACAGGAGGGAGCAGCCAATATCTTAATGAAATAAACTCAGAAAAATAAAAGGATGAACTAAACACTACTAGAAAAAGAATTGCCTTTTCTAGATAACACAATGGAAGCAGATACTATGTAAAATAGGTTCAGTTTTTTCCTTCTTCTGTAGCACAAAGTAGGCAGCATGAGATGAGAAAAATAAGCATGACAGAATCCACAGCCCCCTAAGATTAAATTATCAACTTACTTTCAAAATAACCCAACATATCACAAAGATGTGGCTCACTGGAAATTGTCTCTAGTTTCATTTTGGTAAATTAGAAAGCAAATTATCCCTTTGGTAGCACTTTAGCGAAGGTAGAAAGTTCTGGCTTTACAGCATGACATTTATATCCAGAGAAAAATACAGCCAGGATGACACTAGGGGAATGAGACTTGAAAATACACAAAGTGGAATGAGGCGTGAAAGTTTCTGAAATCTTGTCACAGGTCGGAACCAGTCATCTTTGGATTACAAACGAAAGGTTCTATAGCATTGGTCACAAAAACTGGACTGCACTCTGAATTGAAGCAATCAGAAAAACACTGCTTTCATCACAAGGCCAATGGTCACCCCTTCTTGACAGCTCCTATGGTATCAAATATTTCCATTTTGGGAGTACCTCCCTATCTCTTGGGATATTCAAAGACGGCCACCTACTTTGACAACTCCAGGGGGCACCATTCAAAATCAGCTGGTGTGGCTCAGTGCTTGAACACTGACCTATGAATCAGGAGGTCACAATCTGATTCTCAGTCAGGTCGTATCCCTGGGTTGCAGGCTCCATCCCCAGTGTAGGGCTTGCAGGAAGCAGCCAATCAATGATTCTCTCTCATCACTGATGTTTCTCTCTCTTTCACCCTCTCTTCCTCTCTGAAATTAAAATAAAATAAACAAATTTTGTGCTACTCCTCAAATTAGACTGCATACAATATCCTATGTTAATTTGTTTCCTCCTAAGTTACAGACCAAAAATAATTAATTTGGACTTTATTCTTTATGTTGAAAAATGGTCTAAATGGCTTTTCCATTTTGGCTCCCCAGTAGGCTAACCATAGCAATAGCCCTACACATTGCTGATTCAGAGACTCCACCGGGATGTGGAAGTGGCCAGATGCCAGCACCAGGAAGCAATGCTGACCAATTTGAGTTCTGCATCTTCAAGATGCATGATTAAAATGCCTGCCATATCACATGGATGAAGTTATTTCACCCATGGTAGTAAGATATAGATTCAGATCTTCTTAAATATGCAGCTTCTGACAATATATTAAAGTGAAGACTGATAATAAAATGTTTGATACCAAGATACAATTCAAATATCATATTCATCAATACATTCAGAGTCAGAAAAACATTTTTTTACATTTCATTCATAATTTAAAACTTCAAAAAAAAATCACAATGGTATGAAAACCTTCCTTTACTACTTCATAACTAATTACTTTGAAGAGTCAGAAATTCTTTAGTAGCAAGTTTTTCAAACTGATTACTTGACTGAATTCTATTTAAAGATAAAGGGTCCATCAACCATAATTATTGCTTTCACTCAACAGAAAGCAATTTATCATATGTGATCATTGAAAAAAAGCAATGCTTTCGATATATAAATAAGACCAGAGATTCACAAGTGGAGAATATCCCGTGAGCTGGTCATTGAAGGTGGGGGGTGCATCAATTGGGACATTAAATACTATCCCTGGTTTCAGGCATCCACTGGGGATCTTGGACTGTATCCCTTGCAGATAAGAGGGGACTATTGCCTATGACAGGCAAAGGATTAACATTCTTAATATATAATGATTTTTCCCATTGGGTAAAATGCAAAAAATATGCTGCTCTTTAAATACAGGATGATGTCAGTAGTATCTGGTACAGAGTAGGTTCTCAAAAAATGGTGGTTATCCTATTGAATAAAAGAGTAATATGCAAATTGACCATACTTCCTCTACATCATAAGCCATTCCCATCAGCCATGCCCACCAACCAGAGTACGCAAATTAACCCAACCAAGATGGCTACGGCCACAGAGAGAGAAGGAGGGAGGCTTGGGTTGCCCCTGACAATGGAGGAAACCAAGCTTTCCGCACACCCCCGGTCTCCACTTAAGGCAACAAAGTTTCAATGGCTGCCACCACAGAGCCAGCAGAAAGCCTGGTTCCACTCCAGGCTACAAAGTTTCAACTGTACAAGATAAATAAATCCCAGATACCAGGGCCTCCACTTGGGTCACTGGGGGGCATGGCTAGCCTGCAAACCACCACAGGTCCCTCGTCCAGGCCACACCATGCCCCAAGGGAACACCCACCCTGATCCAGGATACCCTTCAGGGCAAACCAGCTGGCCCCCACCTGTGCATCAGGCCTCTATTCTATCCAATAAAAGAGTAATATGCAGATTGACCATCACTCCAACATACAAGATGACTGCCCCCATGTGGACAAAAGATCCTGCCTCCATGTGGACACAAGATGGCTACCACAAGATGGCCAGCAGGGGTTGGCAGTTGACGGGGACCAGGCATATAAGGGAGGGCAGTTGGGGGTGAACAAGCTTGCAGGGGAGGGCAGATAGGAGTGACCAGGCTGACAGAGAAGGAAAGTTGGGGGTGACTGAGTCTGCAGGGAAGGGCAGTTGGGAGGGGATGCAGGCTTGCAGGGAAGGGCAGTCGGGGATGACCAGGCCTGCAGGGGAGGGAAGTTAGGGGTGACCAGGCCTGCAGGGGAGGGCAGTTAGGAGTGACCAGGCCTGTAGGGAGGACAGTTAGGGGCAAACAGGCTGGCAGAGGAGCAGTTAGGCATCAATAAGCCTGGCAGGGGAGTGGTTAGGGGGTGATTAGGCTGGCAGGCAGAAGTTGTTAGGGGCAATCAGGAAGGCAGGCAAATGAGCAGTTGGGAGCCAGCAGTCATAGATTGTGAGAGGGATGTCCGACTGCCCATTTAGATCTGATCCTACTTAGAGAGGGAGTAGGCTGGGCTGAAAGACACCCCCCCCCATCATGCACAAATTTCATGCACTGGACCTCTAGTGTTTATTAATAATTAGGAAATTCTGCATTGGTTCAGCTGGTGCACAGGCTGCTGTGATCTCCTTGGAGCTCTGCCAGGCAGAAGGCTGGGGGTGAGATGTCTAATTCTAATGGTCTCTGGAGTGAGGCAAGGGTTTGTGGGGCCATCAGGAACACATCAGTGTGTATGAGAGGAGAGGGCAGGGGAAGAGCTGGAGCTGGACTGTGGGGACAGACATCATGCCAGGAGAAGATCTAGGGTCCCTGTATATGGTCAGAATAAAAACATATAACAGGTCTGAGCTGGGAATAGCTGAGTGTCCATCTGGGAAACTAGTTATCTGAGAGTGGGGAAGGAAGCAGCTGGAGGTCAGGATAAGGCATGTCATCTGGAGAGAAGCTGAAAGGCAAGGGTAAAAACAACAATGTACTGCCCGTGAGACCAAACCATGGGTGTGGGTGAAAACAGGTGGCATAGGGGCTCTCAAGCATTGAGGCTGCTGAAGGGACTCCCAGCTCTTTGAGCTCTAAGGACACTTCCTGTGTAGGCAGCAGGTCTACGAGTCCACGCCTCCTGCTTTTGAAAGAGGTGTGCCTTTACAGGCAAACCCAGACTCTGGGGTTGAGATAAGAGGTATGCAGGGAGGCAGAACTGGAGGCTGCTCAAGGAGAGAAATGAGGAGTCAGAAAGAAACGTCTACACCAGGCCCCAGGAAGAAATAAGTGCCTGTGCCAGCTCCTTACTCATCTCCAGTGATACAAAAAAGTTGAGAATGCACCATGTTGTCTGAAAAGGAAAGCATGTGCATTTGATACTGCCCATGTCCTCATTTGGAGAGAAAAATGGACTGATGGACTAAGATTCCTTTTTATCTTTTGGATAAAAATGCCATACAGTTCAGCCATTTGTGGACATTCATTTGCTCTATTTGTTTGGCCAGTAAAAATCAGGGTCAGAATTAATTAGTTTCTTATATGGAAACAGCATTTAAAGTGTTCTTTGCTCACAAGCTCTGAAACCATGGGCAAGTTACTCAACCTCTCTGTGCTTCATTGTTCTCCACAAAACGAAGTTAATAATAGGACTATCGTAAAGGGTTATTATGAGACTAGATGAGGAAACAAAGTGCTTACAACTGTGCCAGCCGTTTTAAAAATTTGGTAAACGTGCCCTAATCAGTTTGGCTCAGTGGATAGAGTGTCAGCCTGTGGACTAAAAGGTCCCAGGTTGATTCCAGTCAAGGGCATGTACCTTTGGTTGTGGGCACATCCCCAGTGGGAGGCCTGCAGGAGGCAACTGATTGATGTTTCTCTCTCATCGAGGTTTCTAGCTTTCTATCCCTTCCCCTTCCTCTCTGTAAAAGATCAATAAAACATTATTTTAAATAAAGAATTTGGTAAACGTTAGTTATTAATGGTATTATCATATTTTACTTTAACATTTTCTATTCTATTGAGTGGCAATAAAGTGCTCAACATAGTATACTGATGTAGCAGGCATCACAAAAATATTAGTTGTTTCTTTTTTTTAATCTTTTTTAAAATTTGTTTCACTGAATCAAATAATGGAATTCAGACTTTCATCTTCAAAAGAGGAAGGTGTGCTCTAAAGAAATGTAGGGATTTTTATCAGGGTCTCATGGGATTACAATCTGGGTCTCAGGCTGCCTGAGTTACTTTATGTAACCATCATATTTCATTCAAAATAGAAAGGAATTTTCCCATTCAGGTTAATCCTCATTTGGGTAAAACAGGATTTTCCACCATCTAGAAGAGAACACTCCATCCCAGTGTGGACAGTATTTTCCCATAATGTAAAGAAGCTGAAGATCTGGGATCTGGAAAGGTAGGCTGCAGTTCACTTCTGATCCTGGTGCCTGTGGAATCTGAGATAACTCACTTTACCTTTCTGTAAAAGCCCAGTTCCCTTACCAGTAAATGGGGAGCTTAACTTTTTGATTTCTGGGGTTCTAGAACTGGTTTCTAAAGACACATCTATTTTATGCTACACAGATAAAATAGTTTAGGCAAGAAAAATTAGTTGATACAGACAAACCCATAGAAGGATGGGGAAGCAGAAAGGAAGGTAACTGACTGTGGCTTTGGCTGGTTTGGTTCAATGGATAAAGCATCTGCCTGCAGACTAAAACGTTCCATGTTTGATTCTGGTCAAGGGCACATTCCTGGGTTGTAGGATTGATCCCCAGTAGAGGGCATGCAGGAGGCAGATGGTCAATGATTTTCTCTCATCATTGATGTTTCTATCTCTCTCTCCTTTACCCATCCTCTCTGAAATCAATAAAAATACATTAAAAAAAAAAAAAAAACTGGCTCTGTACCTTACAGATTTTACTAATCTTGAAAAAACTTACATGTATTTCCCATATATATATATATATATATATATACACACACATATATATAATTTATTTTTTTACTTATTTCAGAAAGGAATGTGCCCTGACCAGGAATCAAACTGTGACCTCCTGGTTCATAAGTCAATGCTCAACCACTGAGCCATGCTGGCCAAACTCAAGCATTTCCCTTTTAATGGGAGTTTCAAATTAGCTTTTACACCTTTATGGCATTATATTCAATAATGTGTCATGGTGTTTGATTGCCTCCCTTATTACAGTTGTTTCCCTTTATCCACAGAGAGTGTAATCCAAGACCCCCCAGTGGCAATCTGAAACCACAGAGAGTACAGAACTTTATATATACTGTGATATTTCCTATATATACTTACCTAGGATAAAGTTAGGCACAGTAAGAGAGTAACAACGACAATAATAAAATAGACTAATTGTAACAATATACTATAATAAAAGTTACATGAATGTGTATGTGTCTCTCTCTGGCTCAAAACATTTTATTGACTAGACTCACCTTTTCACTTAAAGGAAGCACTTTAGGGCTTTTCCCTGGCATATCCAAACTGCCAACATCACTACTCTTGTGCGTTGGGACCATTACTAAGTAAATTACCAGTTATTAGAACACAAGTACTGCACACCTGCAACAGCAGATACGCTACTCAGTGATTAACAGGTAGTGAGCCTCTATAATATGGAGCTGAGGGGCAAAGCGATGATTCAGGTCCAGGGGGATGGAGTGAGACAGCTGATTCTACAAGACTCAAACAGCACAGAATTTAAAACTTATATTTCTGGAATTTTTCATTTAATATTTTTGCACCAAGGATGACACAGATAACCAAAACCACGGCAAATAAAACTACAAATAAAATGGGACTATTCTGAGTTTCAAATATTTCCCCCATTTTAGTGATTCTTCCCTTCCATTTTAAAAAGTATATAAGACTATACTCCACAACTCAACAATTCCACTCCGAGGTCTACAAACAACAGCAACGAATAAAAAGACAAGCATTCTGTCCTCATCCCGTGCACTGGGTGGTCACGGGTTCAATTCCCAATCAGGGCACATACCCAGATTGCAGGTTCCATCCCTAGTTGGGGCAACCAATCAATTTTTCTCTCTCACATCAATGTTTCTCTGTTTCTGTCTCTCTTACACAACTCAATCAGAGGATTAAAATATAAATAAAGAGCAGCACCATCCTTAACAGCACTAGCCTAGAAATGACCCACATGTTCGTCAACAGCAGATGGATGAAGAAACTGCTGGAGTCACTCAATGGATCTATAACCTACTTCACAATGTGAATAAATATCATGAACATGATGCTGAACAAGAGAATCAGACAGACACTTGAGAGTGCACACTATGCAATCCTTTTTTTTAATAGTGCATGAAAAACAGACGAAACTAATCTATGCTTTCTGAATCGGGAGAATCACTGAGGGAACAGCAGCTAGGAGGTGCAGGTGCTCCTGGTGCTGATCCTGTTCTGCTTCTTGGTCTGAAAATGTGTTATACACTTATCTAGATGGATACCTCAATACATATTTTTGAAATGGATTTTTAAAAATTATGTGTGTTTTGGGAAAAAGAAGGTTCCTGTGTCCTCAGCCACTTCTGTGGACATCCATGAGCACATTCCTAAATTAATACCGAATTAATGGCATGTACATGTCTTCTAGAATGGGACAGGTGTGCCCATAGACACTCAGTGTATACTTACTGAATTAGCCATTTTATCTTTAAACGTGCATGTGCCCATCAAAAATGCTAGTGACATAAATAAGGTGAGATAGCATAAGTTAAGAACACAGCTTCTGAAGCCTGACTGTCTGGATCCCAAGCCTGGCCCCATTAGTTATTAGCTGTGTGACTCAGAGCTAGTCACTTAAGTTCTAGAAATCCCTTTCCTCAGGGATAACCTGGAAGATGATGAGGAAAAGATGGTAATAATCATAATGAAATTGTAAGGTTCAAAAAAAATAAGCCATAACATGAGGTCTGGCAAAGGGCATGCATGTGTTTTTTTTGTGTGTGTATTAATACACTCCATTATACATGGCATTTTAATTATATTATCTGTTTTCTAATAAAAAAGGCACACCTTGTAGAATACAAATACTTAACAGGTTAAATAACTTTTACACAGCCTGAAGACTTAAAAAACCAACATACATATGAACATTTGCAAAACAATCTTTTGAATAATGAGGGTGCGAACCAGGTTACCAATCTCTGGTCTGCACTATGTCTTAAAAAAAGCAAGAGGCCCACACTTGTTAACTATGTGGTCTGATGTGTGTCTTTCGTGTGGCCCAGTTTGGACTTAAAATTTAGACCTATTCTGAGCCTAGATAAATAATTAACAGAAAAATATATTAAATGAAAGCTTCTTTACAAAACACAGGTAAATGGTAACAATACCATTTGATGTAATTCAGGCTTATTCTGTTACTAATGGCCTGGTGCATGAAATTTGTGGAGGGGGTGGTGGAAGAGGGTGGCTCTCAGCCTGGCCTGCATCCTCTCCAATCTGAGGCCCCAGTGCGATCAGGCCTAAATGGGCAGTTGGACAACCCCCTCCCAATCCGGGACTGCTGACTCCTAAATGCTTATGTGCCTGCCTGCTTGATCATCCCTAACCACTCTGCCTGGTGGCTTGATTGCCCCAACTGCCTCCCTCCACCCCCGCCAGCCTGATCACCCTGAACTGCCTTCCCCTCCTGGCCTGATCACCCCTAACCACCTCTGCCTCAGCTCCACCACCATGGCTTTGTCCAGAAGGTCTTCTGGAAGGTCTCATGGTCTAATTAGCATATTACCCCTTTATTAATATAGATAGGATATGACATACTGCCATAACTATAATATATGTACCAGAATTACTCTATGAGAATACATACTTCAAGTGATAGGAAGGCATCTTATACATTACATTGTATATGTTGTAAGTAGTAGGAAATACTGTATTTATAGCAATAATATACACTCTGTAACTTCCCTTCCTGATTTGAGAATGGTTCCCCAGTTCTTTGAACGTTTCCTGACCCCTAATATGTTTTTTTTGTCATTCAGTATAACTTTATTTACTGTTTATTGCACATGATTTGAGGTCTTTAATTTCTAACAACCAAAGATTCAAAAGACTATTTTTTTCCATGAAGTTTAACATTAACATCAGTGAGTTCATGTATTCATGTATTTTTATTGTAAACATCTGAATTATTCACATTGTCATAGATCCTGAACTCATAAGCATGGACCATGCACAGGCTGGCAGCAAGCCAGGAAGCCAACCTGCAAGCAAACAAATATTCTGCATAAGGAAAAAAGTCATAGCACAACATTTAATGTCCAACCTGAGTCACCTCAGAATGTTATATATATTGACTTCTTAATTCACATAGTATCAGGAACTCAACTACTTGGTTGGTAATGGGGTTGACCTGGTTTCAGGAGGATTATTTCTGAAATCATTAAGGAAAGGGGTGGTCAATCTTTTCTTGGTTGCTTTCTCCTCTCAGCATCTTCATCTTTTTTCTCATCCTCAGCTTTTGGGGCATCTTCTCTTTCACCTCCTTCTTCCTCCTTTGTACCCTCAAATTCTTCCTTGGCACCTACTTCCTCTTTCTCTCCTTCTTCTTCGTCAGCCACTTCCTTCTCCTTCTCCTCCTCTTCAGCTTCTCCTTCAGAGGGGGTTCATCCTTAGCTTCCTCGGCTTTTGCAGCCTCAATGGTCTCCTCCACCTTGATCTACTCCTCCTGGACATGACTGGTGTATTAAGAAGGGAAGGAGCAAGCGGACATCAAGTAGTAGCGAGTCTGTAAACCACCTTACGCAGATGGACCAAATTCCCACGCTGGTGAAATTGAGCTGGGTCTCCTCACCTTCCAAGAGTTTCCTGTAAGCTGCAATGTCAATGTCCAAAGCCACATTGAGGAGGTTCTGGTATTCTTTTAAATATCATCCCATTTCACTCTCTGTAGTGTCAACTCATTTTCTAATTTGTTGATTGTGCCCTGCATAGCACTAACATCAGAGTTCTGCTTATCCTCCAGCTTTCACAGCTGATTTCCCAAAGCTTAGTTCATGCCCTGGCATGCTTTGATTTCCAGAGTCTTGGCCTTGAGCAGGTGATGGCTTTCAGACACTTTGTCCTTGGCAGCGCTCTTGGCCAGCATGGTGAAGCAGCTCTTGTACCATTCTTCTGCATTCTGCATGTTTTTGGTAGCCAGCTTCTTGTACTGGGCACAGATATCCTTGAGCACGGCAGGGAGGTCGGACTCGGAGAACATGTCCATCTACACAGAGATCTGGGTGTACTGGATCCGCGCCTGCAGCTCTGCAATCTCTTCATGCACCTTCTGATTTAGACCATCAGGCTGTCTTTTCCACCTCAGTGCCTGTGAGAGCCACCTCATCTGCACCTTTGCGTGCCTCCATCAGTCATCTGCGATATCTTGGTTCAGCACCTCTTCCTGGTAGTATGCCTGCAAGTTGCTCCCAGCCCCTTCCAAGCCCTGGTGCCTGCCAACTGCCCACTCCCTCTCCTCGCCAGGGACAGAGTGTGGTGGGCCGGACACAGGCATCCAATTTCATTAAAATGTTCAACCCCAGCCTGCTCCACCTGTGTCCACAGGCGGCCTGGAGGCAGAATGTGATCCCAGAGACCCTGGCCACCCCCTGCCTATCCAGGTCCCCTATGATGGTTTGGATCCCCCTGGGCAGCATCAGGCGCTGCCCGCCAGGCCTGCAGGCTTACCAGTCACAACCCTGATGGCTGCTTGGCCCCCACAGATAGTGTCAAGCACAGCCCACCTAGCCTGCCCAGTCTCCAATGGCTGCCTTAACCCCACGGGCAGCATCAGGCACTCCCCGCCAGACCTGCCCGGTCCCCAATGGCAGCCTGGACCCCGTGGGTGGCATCAGGTGCTGCCTGCCAGGCCTGCCCAGTCTCCGATGGCTGCCTGGACCCCACAGGTGATGTCAGGCACTGCCCACCAGGCCTGCCCAACCCCAATGACTGCCAGGACCCTGTGGGTGGCGTCAGGTGCTGCCCACCTGGCCTGCTCAACCCCGATGGCTGCCTGGACCCCACAGGTGGCATCAGGTGCTACCCACCTGGCCTGCCTGGTCCCCAGTGGTGGCCTGGATCCCGTGGGCAGCATCAGGTGCTGCCCACCAGGCCTGCCCAACCCTGATGGTGGCCTGGACCCCACAGGAGGTGTCAGGTACAGCCTGCCCCTCCTGCATATGCAAATTTAACCTCCATCTTTGTTGGCTTAATTTGCATATCACTCCTGATTGGCTGTGGGTGTAGTGGAGGTATGGTCAATTAGCATTTTTCTCTTTTGTTAGTGTAGATGATATACAAGAGGCCCACTGCATGAACTTGTGCATGGGTAGAGCCCAGCCGGCCTGCTCCAATGGGGGCCCATTGGGGTGGGTTGGTCGGGGAGAGGTGCTGTGGGCAATTGGCTGGCTGGCTGGCCCTGCCCCTAATTGAGGTGTTGGGGGACGATCAGGGGCAGGGCTGGCTTGGGGGAGGGGCCATAGGTGGTTGGTTGGCTGGCCCCACCTGCACTGGGGTATTGGAGGCCGATCGGGAGCCAGACTGGCCAGGAATGTGGGGGCCAATCGGGGCCTGAATCAAGCTGTTGGCTGTTGCAGTGTGCGTCATAGCCACGTCATTCTGGTCGTTTTGCCTTTCTGGTCACTGAGTTTTTATATAGAGAGATGAACCAATATTTCCCAAACACAATCTTCTCTAACACTAGACTTCATAGAGTGTTCTGAACTAATGTTCTAAGTTTGAAGACAGAAAAAATGAATTAATATACAGTGCAAAGACATCTCACATCTAAACACTAAATTCAGTTAAGTTTTGGAAAACCATAAGGAAAAAGAAGTGTTCACAGTTAATACTGACCAAATAGAGAATAAGTTGCTTTTATTGTTTTCCTCCACAGTTAAAGCTCTGCAACAATATGGTAAGACAGACTCATAGAAAGAGAGCAGGCTGACAGTTCTGGGAGTAGAGGAATTGAGAAAAAAAAAAAGGAAAGAAAGAAAGACAAAGAACTTATGGACGTGGAAAACATGGGGGTGGTGGCTGGGCAGACAGAGATGGAAGAGGGTGTAAGGGGGACGAAATGGGAATGAAAAAAATGAAATAAAGGAAAAAAATATGATAAACCTAAGTTTCTAGGCTGCAAGCTGCCTAAATGATACTTTTTTTTTTTTTTGGGGGGGGGGCAGAGTTTTCAAGAATTCTGAACATGAATGCCTTGTAGTAAGGCCTGCTGTCCCAGGCACCACAGAAATCCCACTCCTTGACATCTGAGCCAGATCTCTGTCACACTTCAGGAGGGGGAAACAACACAGCACAGTTATTATAGAACAAAGGTGTTAGATACACTTAAGTGTGAGCTCTGATTCTGCCACTAACTGTGCGATGCTGGGATTTACAGCCTCTAGATCATCTTCTCCTTGCTCATCTGTAAAACGCTACAGCAAGGTGTGATGTTATAAGTAAGAAGCATTTGCCCCAGAATAAATATTCAAGCATGAACCATTCAGAACCTCTAATGTAGATGTGATGGAGTGAACTGTGGCTCCTAAGATTCCTGTATTGAAGGCCTAACCCCCAGTATCTCAGAATGTCACTGTATTTGGAGATAGGACCTTTAAACAAGTTAAAATGCAGTCATTAAGGTGAGCCATAATGAAAACTGACTGTATCTGTATAAGACAAGGAAAGTGGACACTCAGAGAGACACCAGGGACAGGCATGCTCAGAGGGAACACCATGTGAGGACACAAAGAGAAGGCGTCCATAGCAAGCCAAGGAGAGATGCCTTTAAGAGAAACCTGCCCTGCCTACACCTTAATCTTGGACTTCCAGCCTTTCAAACTGAAGGAAAATGTCTGTTGTTTAAGTCTCTCTCCTCACTCTCATCTCATCTGTGGTATTGTGCATGACAGCCCAGCACTGTTAAACATCACACACTGATGAAATATGCTCCAAGGAGCAATGGCAAATTCCATTCACCCTATCTTTCACTGGGAAACTCACTGATCAGTGCCTCTCTATTTGGAAGCCCCTGTGCCTCCAGCAGAGGCTTCAGGCCGCACTGCAGTTATGAAACGCCTCAATCATAAAGATGCTTTGGATCAGACAGACCATGGCAAGGGGAGGTTTCTTTGGCTATAAGCTTCAAGGATGAAGTACCATAAAAGAAGATATCCCTTCACCTGAAGAAAAAGGCATGACGAGGCAAAAGGAAGCAACTGCCCAAGCAGGAGTGAATGATGATGAGTGTGAGCTGAGGAAGCCTGAGGAAAATGCAGAGGGTCCACACTGACCCATGCTGGTCTGGCACTTGACCTACATGGACTGTTTCTAGACCACATTTTTACGCTTTTGCCTTAAAAAGTAAAAAAATAAATCAACCCGCACAAACTTGCTATTCAATGAAGCAAGAGACTTATATAAAGACATCAATTCTAGTTTTTGCTCTGTAATAATGTATCTCAGTTATCTAGATTGAATTCTTTAAACCAGGTTCTTGTAAATTTATGAAAAGAGGATCTAGGATCTGATTTGCAATTATTATCCATATCAACTCTAGCACTTTTTATCACAATTAAAAGCTGGCTATAATGGCAAAGCAAAGGGTGTTATGGTTTCTTATTAAAATGTAGCTACTTCTAATTCATTAACCAGCTTACAGTTTCCTTAATTTAGCAAATATTAATTGCTGGGTAATTTAAAGATTCAACAGGGAGGAAGTTCCCAAAGACTCAGCTTACATCATACCCATCACAAAAATAAATAAATACATTCAATAAATAGCTATAGGGTGACATACAATATTTTAGTTATTAGTTGAAAAACTTGCCAACAGTTTAAATGCCTGCCATTCTCGACAGGAGCACACTACAACTAAAATCCTGTGCAACACCCAGCCACCTCCCACACTGGCCCTGGCTCCTGACCCCATCACACTGACGTACCCACTTAATGTCTCCCGGGAAATCTCAGTCCGATGAGGAAGGAGGCACTGGGTGGCCACACTTTATAAACCAGTGAGACAAGAGGTGAAGACCACTGGAAAAGTGCCATGACCGAGAATTCAAAACACTAAAGAGACACTGTTTTGCATATTTTACATAATCAGATAAAAGTTTAAAATACTAATAATAGTGAATATCAAGAATATGTACCATGAGATAGACTGAATGTTTTGGTTTCCCCCTAAAAGTCATATACTGAAAACTAACCCCCGTTTTGTGACAGTATTAGAAGAGGGGGACCTTTGGGAGATGATGAGGTCATGAGTGCCGAGCCTTCCTGAATTAGGTATTAGTGCCCTTTATAAAGAGACTCCAAAGAGATCCCTTGTCCTTTTTACCAGGTGAGGACACAGTGAGATGACCATCTATGTAACAGGAAGTGGGTTTATACCAGATAGGGAATCTGCCCATTTCTTGATCTTAGACTTCCAGCCTCTAGAACCATGAGAAATAAGTTTCTGTCACTTATAAGCCATCCGGCCCGAATGAATGGACCAAGACATGCTAGATGGTATTCAAGGCATTTCACAGATAATGACTCAGCAATTCTATGAAGTAGCTACTCTTAATATTTCCATTTCACAGATGCAAAATCTGAGGCACTGAGAGGTTAAGTGACTTGACCAAGGTTAGACTGCTAGAAACATAAAGCTGCTCAGAAAAAAGAAGCCATGACTGACGGGAATTGAAATGCCCAATGATGGAAAAATTGTAAAAGGTCATTAATTATTAGTTCAGTTATATCAAAGTGTCACAATTTTTTCATTTTATTTCCTACCTGGGTGAAACGTTTTGTTTCTACTCTGTCCTAAAATTAAAAAATTGAACACTAGTTCTATCATGTTCCTGATGATTGTAAACTATTCCCTCTGGAAAGTCAAGAAGTCTGTGGCACGGACACAGAGGCAACATTTTCTCAGCTGAGCTATGCTGTCCACCCTAGCTCATCTGAACTCTTAATTGATGCAACAGCATCCTTCTTCAATCAATTTTCCCCAAGCACAATGGCAAGCACAGAGATAACAGAAGCAGGCACACTAGGCCCAAAAGAGCCACTGTGCCCAGGTTGGATGGGATGGTGGGGAAGCATCTCAATGGAGTTAGGTAGATAGATAAATCATTCTTTCTTTTATAAGCATTAAGTGACAAGGGAGGGATTAGTTAGATGGGGTGAGAAAAGGGCTGCCCAGGCCAAGATATTTCAATGAGGAATGGAGAGGGAACATCTGTAATACTTTCAACAATAAAGATGAACTTTTAAAACACACACACAAAAAGGAAACCACAAAGAAACACAAAGGAGGACATATGCAGGCAACTTAGAGGAGTTGAAATACAAAAGGTCTTAATAAGGATTACAGCTAACAAGACATGGTCTTCCCAGCTCTTTAACCTTCCCCTCAAAGACAACCTACAAGCACATTCAGAGATACTGCGGGTTCAGTCCCAGACTACCTCCATAAAGCCAGTATCACAATAAAGGGAGTCATAATGTCATAACCTCTTTGTGCTGGAGCGTCTTTGACTTCAATTTGTAAAAATCAGCAATATCTGTGAAGTACAATAAAACAAGGTATGTCTGTAACTGATAATTCCTAACAGAGGTGACTACTTCCAGGTTTAACACAGCTTTTGAAACCAGAGTACCTATGAGCACTTTTATGGATTATTTTATAAGCTCCTTTAGAAAGACCTCCGAGGCAGGTTATTTTTTAAGATTGATCTGAAAGATATTTCAGACTAACTTCAAAAAAAAAAAAAAACTGATAAAGGCCCGAACACCCAGAGGGTAATAAACTTGAAGAGATTAAAATGTCATAAAAGACTTAAGTAAAAGAAATGGGGAAAGTCTTGAAGGCTCCTGATGGGATTCTCACTCCTGGCAGGTGATTACAGGACCCTTCAAAAGCATCCAATGAAAACAGCTGCTGTGCAAGTTATTTCTGCAGTGCAAGTTATTTAATAAAAAGAACAAAACTAGTGGCATTATACTTGGAAGCTTTAATGAGAACATGTGTGCAGATTACAAATCATATAGGAAAACAATGAAGAAAATGAAAAAACAAAGGGTAATTAAAAAAATAACAGCAATCTAAATCTATAACAACCCTAGGCAAAAGTACCATACCCTCCAGATCCTCATAAGCCACATAAAAACATCCACACAGGCCCTAGTAGCCGGTTTGGCTCAGTGGAGAGAGTTGTTGGCCTGTGGATTGAAGGGTCCCAGGTTCAATTCCAGTCAAAGGGTACATGCCTGGGTTGTGGGCTCGATCCCCAGTGCGGGACGTGCAGGAGGCAGCCATAGATGATTCTCTCTAATCATTGATGTTTCTTTCTCTACCTCTCCCTTCCTCTCTAAAATAAATTAAAAAAAAAAAAGATTTTTAAAAAAATCCCCACAGGATGCAAATCCCTCACTCTGTCTCATTAAGCATGCTCTTCTTGGTTCGGGCCAATATAGTGAAACTGGTGATAGTTGAGGCTTATCAAGTTCCATCTGGAACTTCCCACTAAGTTAACATTTCATGTGTAGGCATAGTGCTCAGCACCTGACATACATCAGTGCACTTAGCACTAAACCAATCCAACCAAATGGGTACTTACATCTCCATTTGACAATGAGGAAACTGAGGCTCAGAAAAGTTAAGCAGCTTCTCTACAGTTTCAAAGCAGTAATTAGAAGATGGAGAATCTAAAGGCACTCTATTCCATTCCAAGGCCCCACTTCTGAGCACTGTGTCCAGAATCTGAAAGGAAACTCTAGAACTTGTCTGCTGGCTGTCTCTGGCCTAGGAAATTTGCTCCATCAGAAAGCTTTTGGTATCTAAGCTCCTGAAAACATTTTTTAAAGCCAAATACTGTCTCAGAGGAAGTGCTGCACTTCTAAGATACAACTCTCCCAGACAGTCAGACAGATGGATCCTTTCTTCTCTTTTGGAAGATAAGAATGAATATACTAGGGAGTTCAGTGGAAGAGAATGGTTATTGTGTCTCATAATTTCCATTTAATGTCCTTACATTTTTTTCAGTTTCTCCAAAGATAAGAGGCTTATGATAGCACTAAACCAATAAAACTATTCATAAAACTACATGATAACAGTTAAAAATGTTACAAGTAAAAGGCTGTGACTTCTCATGCTGCAATTAAAATTATCTCATCAAGTATTTCAATATGTAAAATATGATGTGCACTACTGATACACAAATTCCAGGAGGAATTGGCTTTGGAAGGCATTCAGGACCCTCCCGGCTTCAGAAGTCAGGGAGCTATCGCAGAAAGCAGCCACTCCTTGTGTCTACACACACTCCTGAGGCCAAACTCACTTCCACTGAACTCGCCAGGAAGTACATTCTTCCTTTAGCATGCTCTCCTGGAAAAATTAAGAATGATCTTACTTTCCACCACCTCATATGATGACAGAAACATCTTTTTCAGGAAGCAAGTGGCTCTTTTTTCTTCAGTAAAAGTCAAGGCCTCAGAGAGATAATGCAACTGAACCAAAATAGCTACACCACTCTCCCTACTTATAAGTATTACAGAAAAAAAAAAATGCTCTTGAAAGCTGAGAAATATAACATTTTTCTGCTGAAAGCAACTTCGTTCTTCAAGCCCATGAGAAAATGCGTGCCACCAAGCAGAAAGCCATGAGGCCAAGAGTACAGCAGAGCCAGGCCTCCTCCTGGCCGCTCCTCACCTCCTCCCTCCACTGCAGCGGTGTCCCCAGTGATCAGCTGGACCAGCTTGAGGACACATCCAGGAGTGCCAATTCAGTACCAGAGACATCTGCTCTGTTGCTGCCCCTGGGAAGCCATCACCACTGAGAGGCCAACACATAGTAGGAGGTTGAGATGCTAATTAGTACAAAAGCTAAGCTTACTGGCAGGTATCTTCCTAAGAGTTTACAAATTTTCATCAACTTTTCAGAAATGTATCAATAGCACCATCACCCATGTCTGTCCCAGGCACAAACCACAGAGTCACAGTAAATCTGACTGCTCTCTCCAGGCCTAAGAAGCAATCCATTATATTTTTGGGTCTCCTGGGCTTCTCCCCTTCTTTTCCACTGTCACAAACTAGTGTGGATCTCATATACTCACAGGCCTAATCCAGCCTTCTTTCTTTCATCCATTAACCATTATGGGTACCTATTGTGTTCTAGGCAAAATATTAGAAGGCAATTATGAATTTTGCACAGCATTAAGCCCCTCCAGCCTCCCAGTGAGGAAGAGAAACAGCATGTTATAATCCTGTATAATAAGGGTCATGAAACAAGGTGTGTCTAAATTCATAGAAGAGAGAGTTAACTATGTCAGCTTGGTACAGACAAAGGCTTTACCTAGGCTGGGACGTCTGAGCTGACTCTTGATAAACAGAAAAAATATTTTGGGTAAAGAAGAGTGAAGAGGGAGGAAACAACACTTGTAAAGGTATACAAACGTGAAATCGTGTGCCCTGGCTCAGGAAAGGCAATGAGGTAGAATGGCTGGGACACCAAATGCAAGGAGAGGACGAGACCTAAGGTAGGTTGTGGTCAGATGCAGGAAGGACCTGCATGTCACGCCAAGGAAACTGGAACATTCTCGTTCGTAATGAATAACCAGAGATGTTTAAGAGAGAAGGTCCAAACTGAAGCCACATTCATCCTGACGAGTATTTTATTTCACCTTTATAAAGAATTTTTCAAATACTGAAATTAATCGCCAACTTCTGAAATTTGGTAAATGTCACCTGAATATTTGGTTTCTAAAAAACAAAAACAAACAAACAAAAACATTCTGGCAACACTGAGCAAACTTCTCCAGGTGGTAACAACTGTTTGGATCTGAGCAGTAGGTGGGATACTATTAAGGAGGTCATGACTATCACCCAGACCTTTGAGTTTGCATTCTCTGAATCCCTGGTTTAAAGGACAGAATAACACAAGAGACCTGTGTTACAGGAAAAAAAAAAAAAATAGCATTGGGAGCAATAGAGACTAGACCACAGGGTCAGTAACCCTGGAGGCAAGTGGGAAAGTTAGGAAGACATCACAATAGCACCAGCTGGAAATAACAAAAAAAAAGTCTAAAGAGAACAGACCCACAAAATGGTAATGAGTCAAGAAATGTTTTAGATACTCCAAGCAGAACATTTATCATGTAACATTTGTGCAGCATTTGTTCAAGGGCCAAAGACTATATTAGGAGAAAAAAAAATAATTCAAAAATTGATTTTCAACTAAAAAATAAAGTGGCTGTTAAATAAACCGTGCGGACAACCCTAGCAAATGCCATAAACCCGCACAGACAACTGCTGAGATACAGCAGCAGCCATCCGTAGTGATTCTTGCCCTGGCCCCCACGTGTGTTTTCCAGGCAAAAGGGAACGCATTCTGATTGCAAACTTTCTGGGCTAAGGTCTTGACAAATGACGTTTACAAGCAGAGGGTGGAATATAAACCATCCCAACCTCGCACACAACGGCCGGCAGTTACTTGGGAAACTTATCAGCCCTCCAGCTCCTCCACGGGGAAGGCCCGGCCCTAGCACTCACACAGGCCGTTGACATCCAGCATGTTGGAGATGCCGCGGTCACTCATGTCCACTTCCGGCTGGTTCTTCTCCCGACTCTCCTCTACCAATTTTTTCAGAGACTTGGACATGATCTGTACCAAACGACAACAACAGAGCACGTGGGCGGCGGCAGGAGGGTGCCGGAACAAAAAGGAGGGAACTCTGCTTGGCACTCTCGGCTTGCCCCCGGCCGTGGAAAGTGGGCATCCACGGGCCAGGTGTGGTGTGGATGCAAGCTGGAGGACGAGGCGGGGCGGCAGGGGACGGGGTCCAGCACCCTCACACCCAGCGGAGGCAGCAAAGCCAAGTGCATTGCCACACACACTTACCTCAGCGGACAACACCTGGCAGGTTGTACGAGAAGGTGCAGGTTCCGCAGGGCGCGTTTTGCGAGTGAGAGATGCACTCCACCCAAGTTAAAGTAGAGCCCAAACGGAGAACGCGCCGGGGCGGACGCTCTGCGCAGGCGCACTCGGTGCGCCCCACCCAGGCCCGCGCTGGACCCTTCCCAAATTAGGAGAACACTTTACTACATTTGGCCAGCGAGCGAGGCTTCGCCGAAATCAGACCGTGTGTCCCCCTTCAACCGACCAATCACGTCCGTGTTTCGGCCTGAAGATCCCGCCCCACCCCGTGATTAGTCCTTCCATCGGGAATTTGGGTTTGAGATTCTGATTGGACCGGAGTCGACGCGTGCGCGTTAGTGTCGGCGCAGGCTCAGTTAGGTGGAAGCGCCGCGGATGAAAATGGGGAAGCTTAGGAAGCGACTGTGTATTGGGTCCTGGGGAAGCTAGAAGTGAACCTTTTCTCGGGTCCTGCTTCTGTGGCTGTGAGTCCACCCATCAGAAGTTGCCACCGTGAGTCCCCTGCCCTTGAGTGTGCTCCCGCCACAGTATGAGCTCGTCCAGACGAACTGCCTGGTGGTCTGTGTCCCCAGGGCCCAGGCAAGGACTTGTGTGTCACATGAAGAAGGAAATATCAAGATAATGACTCTTTTCTAATACAACTCTCAAAATTGTTTCATATTTTATTTTGCTTTGTATTGAATGGTGATTTCATTATACAGTTTTCATTTTTTTACTAGCGTTTCTTACTGATGTTCTTTTTCTTGTAACCTCGACGATCTTGCAGCTTTACATTCGTCTTTATTGCTTGAAATCCAATGAATTACAGTATTCTTGAACATGAGGAACCCACTAACTTACTGCTCTAATTTAGACTGATTCTGTCTTTCCAGCTGAGTGGTTACCTGATTTCACTTGATTTCTGGGTTCCCACTGACATTTCTTTGTATAATCTTGCTGGGGTACCTCTGTTTACTCAATTATGACCCCTCAAGTATCCCTTTTTATGCGTGTTTAATCTAGCTCTTTCCCATTCTTGCTGCTGTAATTCTCTGTCTGATGATTCTTAGTTATCATTTCATATTCAAGCATGAAGGTCTGAACGGATTTTTCTAGATAGCTGGTGTGGTAGCTCTTCTGTTGTTGATGAGTGTTTCCCTCCTAGATCAGCATTAATTTTACCTGGGCTGCTTGTCTTTAGAGGTGAGAACCCATTGTTACGCCTCTGTGTAATCACAGGACTGCCTTTGCTGATGGAGGGAAATGAATTATGAGCACCAGCTATGGCTGTTCTATTATTTCTGGTTTCACCTTCTCAAACTGCACCTACCAAGCCCACATCTAGGTAGCACCCGGAAAATCGATTACCAATTCCACTGCATTTCTCTAGAAATTATTTTGGGCTGCAATGTCTTTTTGTTTAATTTGTCAGCATGCTTCCATTCACATGTTTTCCAGAAATTTTTTCACTCCCTTGTAACTCTCCTCTCATTCTCTTCACTTTATCAGTGCAATATATAATAATAAGAGGGTAATATACTAATTAGACTGGACATCCTTCCAAACGTCCTTTCATCAAAACAAACCCCCTGCAGGCTGGGGCTGAGGCAGAGGTGGTGGAGGATGGAGGGCTAGGGCCAAGGCCCCTGCACGAATTTCATGCATTAGCCCTTTAGTTCTTTATGAAATGTGTCCCTAAGTTCCAGATTTTTATAATATGGAAACAGAACCAGCTTCCTGGGTATGCCACCTATGCAGTTACCCAAAGCTCCATGCCTACATGGGCCCCATACTTGGTTTAAGGTTCTGCTGTCACCATCTTGAAATATTTAATAATTTTTAAATAATATTTAATGTTTAATAATTTAAAAGACATTTTCTTTTGCATGAGCCTTGCAAATTATGTAGCCAGTTCTGCATGGATAAGTCAATACTCACTAGGATTTAAATTGCTTCCACAATATCACTGTCAAGTTCTCTGCTTACATACAGTCTATGCTTCAGTACTTCCAATCAGGAGAAATGTACTACCATTCCCCCTACCACCTCTTGGGCACTCTCTCTCTCCCACTCTCTAAAAAAATCAATAAAAACATATCCTCAGGTGAGCTGTAGGTCATTGACAGTGTCAACCTTTTCAATAATTTTAATAGGAAGGTCTATGAAAACATGTTGACTGTCACGTTTAATTAATTCACATGTAAACCTTCAGGTCTAATGGGAGGCTCTCAGGCAGTTGCTAAGATTAGAATTAAAATTCTGTTGCTCAAGTTTTATATAACTTTTACATACCTTCTTTTCTCATCTGTTAAATGGGGGTAATGTTTCTTAGTATTCTGTTTCAGTGAGTGATATATGAGAATGATGCCTGGCCTAGAGTAAATATCTAGATATTAGTTCTCATCTTTTTTAATATAATTAATGGTGATAGTGTTCCTCTGCTGAATGACTAGGAGCTGTGTATCAAGTCCTTCCATTAAGTGGAGTGGAAATTTAACAGGAAATTGTGACAAGTAGAACCCATATTGTAGACATCTCCAAGCTCCAAACTGTCATCAGTTCCATTCATCCCCTGGGCCATCTTCATAAAAGTACCTGAAGTGCCAGGAGATGCCACTGTGTCCACAGAGAACTTGTGGTAGCCTCTTGCTGTGCTATCCCAGCCAGTTCCCGAAGGCCAGACAAGGACAACTTAGACCAGGGTTCACTGATGGCTAGACTTACACTGAGTGGCCAGATTATTATGATCTCTGAATGCATAATATATATATATGTGTGTGTGTGTGTGTGTGTATTTATATATTATAGGCCTGGTGCATGAATTTGTGCATGGGTGGGGTCCGGCCAGCCTGGCCAGAGGGAGGGCACATGGGCAGTTGGCTGGCCTGCCTGCTGGTCAAACTCCTGGTGGAGGAGACAATTTGCATATAGCCTTTTATTATGTAGGACATACACTGAGTGGCCAGATTATTATGCATTCAGAGATCATAATAATATGGTCACTCAGTGTTTTTCTGTTTCATTTCCTTGACGACCAAAAGGCATTATCTCTGTTCTTCATGCTTAGGTCCATTGCCTCAGGAGACCATAAATAAGAGCCAGAAGAGATCAGATTGTAGGCTGGCTTACCCACACCACATACACATGCCCATTTCTGTGCTCTCAGACTATGGGTATGTAGGGTTGGGTATTACCAGGAGAACTGAATCAGAATGGTCCTAGGTAATGCTGTGACAGGGTCCTAAAGCCCCTTCTATGTTGCAGTTAGTCCTTTAGTTGCTGGATCATGGGGAGGAGGTGTTGTCAGGGTTTGGCTATTGTCGCCTGCCATGTGCCTTCTCAAATAGGGTGTCTGAAGTTCCTGTTCTCACCCGGAGTGGGATGTGGTTAGAAGGTGACTGTAAGACTTTCTTAGTTTAGTGTTTGATCAGTACAGTTGCAGACAGTAGAGATTTCTTTTTTTCTTAAATTTGTGCTTGTTTTGTTTCTTTCAGATTCAGGCAGAATATTATTTTCCATTAAAGTCTAACTAATGACCTCACTTTTGGGGATTCTAGTATAGCCTGAAAGCAGTATTTTGGTATATTCTAGTATTTTAACAACCAAAATGCTATACAAATATGAACTGCTTGTTAGCTCTCTCCAGGGCTCCCATACCTAACAATGGAGTTTCATGGTGATACATTTTGGGAGCAGGCAAGTTATCGCATAGCCACTGGATCTGGGAAGCTGACATACTGTAAAATTTCATCAGATAAGGAATGTGAGGATTTGCCTCAGGACTGGCTCAGGAAACCAGGCAAGATGGAGCTGAGAAGTAGGCTTTTTGAAGTAGGGAGAGTTTATGGAGTTACATGGCAATTTTGTTCACCACTTTATCCTCATGTTGCCTAATATATGTCTCATAGTAAATGCTCAATAAACATTTATAAATGAGTGAGTTAAATATAAAGCATAACTGGAAGAAATGAGATGGGTCTGACTAATGAGAGATGACATAAGTTTATATATAAAAATATCTTAAAGACTCTACTAAAAAACTGTTAAAATTAATAAATGAGCTCAGTGGAGTAGCAAGATGCAAAGTCATTATATAAAAACTAGAGGCCCAGTGCATGAAATTCATGCACGGTGGAGGGGGGTTGTCCCTCAGCCTAGCCTACACCTTCTCCAATCTTGGACCCCTCGAGGGATGTCCCTCTCACAATCCAGGACTACTAGCTCCCAACCGCTTGCCTGCCTGCCTGCCTGCCTGATTGCTCCTAACCACTTCTGCCTGCCAGCCTGATCACCCCCTAACCATTCCCCTGCCAGCGTGATTCATACCTAACTGCTTCCTTGTTGGCCCAATTGCACCTACCTGAACTCCTCTGCCCATCTGGTCATCCCTAACTGCCCTCCCCTGCAGGCCTGGTCACCCCTAACTGCCCTCTCCTGCAGACCTGGTCGCTCCTAACTGTCCTCCCCTGCAGTCCTGGTTGCCTCCAACTGCCCTCCCCTCCTGGCCTGGTTCCCCCCCAACTGTCCTCCCCTGCCAGCCTGGTCACACCACCTGGCCTCTTCTGCAGGCCTGCTCACTTCTAACTGCCTTCCCTTGCCAGCCTGGTCACCCCTATCCTCCCTTGCAGGCCTGGTGGCCCCAACTGCCCTCCCCTGAAGGCCTGGTTGCCCCCAACTGCCTTCCTCTCCCAGCCTGGTCACCCTTAACTGCCCCCCCTTGCAGGCCTGGGTCCCCCAACTGCCCTTCCCTGCTGGCCTGATTGCCCACAACTGCCCTCCCCTGCTGACCATCTTGTGGCGGCCATCTTGTGAGTGGGAGTGATGGTCAATTTGCACATTACCTCTTTATTATATAGAATTAATTACATTTCTATACACTAACAACAAACTATCTGAAAGAAAAATTAAGAAAGCAATTCCATTTACAATTGCATCAAAAACAATAAAATGCTTAGGAATAAATTTAACCAAGGAGGTGAAAGACTTGTTCACTGAAAACTGTAAGACACTGATGCCAGAGACTAAAGAAGGTACAAACAGAAAGATACCCTCTGTTCTTAGATTGGAATCATTCATATTGTAAAAAATTTCCATACTACCCAAAGCAATCTACAGAGTCAATGCAATCCCAATCAAAATTCTAGTGGCACCTTTTTCACAGAAATAGAAAAAGCAATCCCCAAATTTGCATAACCACAAAAGAATCTACAGAGCCAAAGAAATCCTGAGTGAAAACAAAGCTAGATTCTCCCAAAGACAGCAGCAGAGTAGGTGGATGTTACAGGACCAAATTAGAATTACAGCTAAATTATAGAACAACCAACCTGAATAACCAACTGAAGACTAGCTGAACAGAAATCTTCTAATCAAGGATTTACAAAAGCCACATAGAGGCTAGTAGGAAGGGCAGAGACATGGAAAGGGATGGCCCTGCACCTATATGGGGAGGTTGAGAATCTGGAAGGAAGTCTCACCTGCAAAGGTCCCCTCTGAGGAGCGTGGGATTTCAACCTCACACCAGGTTACACAACCCAGAACATCAGAGCCAAGAAGAGGAGCCCACATAACACCTGGCTGTGAATATCAGAGTGGATTCTGACCATCAGGATGAGATAGGAGTCTGCTAGAAACCCAGGTGCCCACTTAAAGGGCCCATACACATAATCTCATTCTCAGCTATTCACCCAAGGCTCTGGTGGAGAAAAGGAGCTCTGAGAGGACTGGAGTTACTCAGAGTAGGACTGGGTTGTGAGTTCCTGAGGAGAGGGTTAGAAGGACAGCCACCTAGGTCCCTGTGCTGAGTCTTACCTCCACTGCCCATAGACACCATCTTTACACCATCTTTTCTGGGTCAAGTACTCCCCTCCATAGGGCACCAGCCTGAGGAATGCACTAACCCCATCTTCCTGGCTCCCTGATGCTCCGCCCTGCTGGGCTTGAGCTCTGTGGAGGAATTTGTTGGCTATTGTCAGGTTGAGCCTATGATGCAGACTTCCTCCGAGAGCTCTTGAGGAGGACTGGGCAGTCTTAGTAGGTCTAGGGAGATAGGCACAGGGAGAGACTACATTGTTTTACTCTGAAGTGAGAGCCATTCCCCCCAACACACACACTTGTGGGCCTCATTAGATCACCCCACTTAAAAGATCCAGTACCCCTACTCTCCCCACTCAAGATGGCTGCATCCTATTGAGTTTACACCCTGCAGAGTCTATTGGCTGCAACCTGTCTTCAATGCAGACTTCCTGGGAGAGCTCTTAAGAAGGTTTAGACAGACTCGGCATATTGGAGATAGGCATGTGGAGAGACTGAGCTGTATGCCTAACCAGAGTCACCCCAAACAAATCCACTAGTCATATCCTCCCGACTCTCAGTGGTCTCCTCTACCATGCAGAGGAGACTGCTGGTTGAAGCCAGCTTGGGCCCACTGTGCAGACTTTCTTAGAAAGCCCTCAAGGAAGTCCAGGTAGATTCAAGGGGTGTTGGAACAGCTGGCAGGTGGAGGCAAATCTCGGAGGGCCTTGGACCTTTTGCTGATCTGCCTCTATGCTCAGTGATGGTAGAAGCTCTGCTTGGTCTACAGCATGGCCCCTTCCACATGTACCCAGCTCCAGCAGAATAAGCCACAAACTGTGGATCACTTTGAAGCTCCAAATGGGTAGCCCAGGATCCGTCACAGGCAGTGTCTGACATTGATCTATACTGCAGTTCCTCCCATGAGGCTCTAGAACTAGCATGCCCAGAGGCAGGCTTCAGATCACATCAGAGCATGACCCAGTTAGCCATGAAAAAAGGATAAAATCTTATTGTTACAGCAGCATGGATGAACCTAGAAGGTATAATGCTAAGTGAAGTCAGTCAGAGAAAGGCAAATACCTTATGATTTCACTTATATGTGGAATCTGAAGGTAGAATAAACAAACAAAATTGAAACACACTCATTGATACTGAGAACAATATATGATAGTCAGAGGGGAGGTGGATTAGAGGACTGGGTGAAAAAAAAAGTGAAGGGATTGAGTACAAATTGGTAGTTACAACATAATTTCAGGGATGTAAAGTACAGCATAGGGAATATAGTCAATAATCCTATCTAATAAAGAGTTAATATGCAAATGGACCCTCGCTCTGTCAAACAGTCACAAGATGGCTGTGCCCACAGTGGAGGTGGGATTCCTATAAAGAGCCATAATGAGTGATCAGCAGGGACCTGAGGCCACATGGCGCCAAGCTGGGGCAGGGAACCTGAGGTTGCACCCTCTGCCCCCGTGTCAGGCCGGGGGACCTCAGGCTATGCCCCCTATCCCAATCTGAGGGTGCACAAGGGGAACTGAGGCAGTGCCCCCTGTCCAGCAGGGCTTGATGAGGGCCCTGAGACTACACCCCCCATCTGGCAGGGCTTGACTGGGTGAAGGGGGCTGGCCAGATCTGGACCTTGCCCATTTGGGGTGGGGCTAGCCAGGTCTGGGTCTTGAGGGATTTCTATAAGGGTGGGCAGAGACTTGACTCTGGGTCCCACTGCATGCCCCAGACTCTGACAGGAGGAAGATTTTCATATACATTTTACTAATTTTCTTTCATCTCTGATACTTCTATTATAGAGAAAAGGCAAATAGCAATATTAAATTATTTCCTCTAATTCCTTTTTAATGTGCATGAATTTTGTGCACCAGGCCACTAGTATTGTAATAACTATGTAAAGTATATGCTGTCCACCTGAAACTAATACAAAATAATATTGAATTTAAATTTTAATTGAAAAGTAAAAGAATGACAAAGCTAGAGGCATCATACATACTCATTTCAAGTTACATTGCAATGCTATAGTAATCAAGCAGTATGACACTGGTATTAAAAACAGAGCCAGAAATCAGGGAAACAGAATAGGCAGCCTAGACATAGTCCCCCACATACATGGTCAAATAATTTTTGCAAGGGAGCCAAGAGCATAAAATGGAGAAAGGACACTTTCTTCAATAAATAGTGATGGGAGAAATGGACAACCACATGCAAAAGAAAGACACTGCCCCCCTTGTACCACTTGCAAAAGTTAGCTTAAAATGGATCAAAGATTTAAATATAAGACATGAAACTCCTAGAAGAAAGCAGAAAAAAATCCTTGCTATCAATCTTGGCAATGAATTCTCAGATAAGTAACCAAAAGCACATGCAACAAAAAATAAAACAAGTGGGACTACATTAAACTAAAGAGCTTCCACACTGCAGAGGAAACCACCAATGAATTGAAAAGATCAACCTATAGAAGGAGACAAAATATTCTTTTTTCCTGTTTTAAGCTTTCAATTCTGTATTTGACAATGCTTTCTTCATCTCCTAAATATTGTAATATGCCTTCTTGGGAAGCATGTTTCTCTGATGGAAAATGATTCTTGTAGATCTCATTACTCTAATGATAAAATCTAAGCTCAAATCATTTTTTATTGTTTGACAGCTGCCTATGTTAATCTTGCCTTCAGATAAAACTCCTACATCATTTCATAGGTTATTATTAAACTTCTTCACATTCTGTAGCTTGGTGATTCATTTTTAGATACTAGTGCTAGATCTTATATTACTCCCTATCAAATTTCATCTTGATAGTTTTAGTGCATTGTTCCTTTTGATTTGATGGTACTCTTCATTGCATTCATGGTTCTTTCCAATAGCATGTCATCCATAAAGTTGATGCATCTATCCATAATACAGAGTGAAAGGAAGCAGGAATTTTTAAGGTAAAAATATATTATTTATGGGGCTCTCTACTCTGTGCAGAAAAAAAATTGTGGCATTAGAATATAAGAGTACAATAAAGTAAAACATCCCCACAGCTTCTTTCATTCTCTTGGTCCCATGTTCTTAATAGGATCTAACTTTGTATATTTAACATAAAGTCTTATTTTCTTAAAGGCAGCAGAAAAATTTATAAAAGTGTTGTTCAACTACTTATAATTGCACGTATTATATTTTTAAACTGGTGGTACTTATGGAAACTGAAACAGAGAGAGAATTAAGTAAATATTTAACTGGTAGAACTAGATCTGAATGTTGCAGCTTGGCTCAAGTATTCTTTCCCTGAAGGATTCATACAAAAATGTAAAAATTCAACTTGAAAATGTATATACACCTTTATCTTACAGTGAAAGACTAAATTTTAAAAAGTTAAAATTGAATGCAGCATATTTGTGTACAATTCAAGTTTATTACACATAATTTGACATTCACTGTAAAAAATCACACTTCTGTTTTATCATTTACTTTTAAAAATTCACAGCACATATACCATAATCATTTCCTACTCTTTAGGGAATTTTAGAAAATTTCAGCTCAAATATTTGAATTAAGGTGATGAGCACAGCCAAAATTAAAGAAGCTATGTTCTACATTTTTTAAAATGTACACATATTGATTCCACACATTCTTTGGTGAAAAACAAGTGTTAAAGTTACTCTCAGTGGCATAGGCAGGGTCACGGATCAGGATGGCAGAACTCTATCCAGGGCGACATTGGATCCTGCAGATGAGCCCAAGTGCTGAATCAGCATGGTGCCCTCAGCTGTCCCAGGTTAACTGTATTGCTGAAGGGCGCACTGCATACTCTGCATGAAATTTTACGAAGACCCGATGTGAGGAGGCCACAAAAGGAGCTATGTCAGTGTCCTAAAATCGAAAAAAAGTAACAAGTTATATTTTTCACAAATCTGAACATTTTTCAAAAAATGTTAGCATAGTAAAAGATACTACAAAAAAGCAGTAACAAAATTACAGTAAATGGTTATGCAGTATATGTCTAGAGGTAATCTTGCTAAGAATTAATATACATATTTTATAAAAGAACATTACTGGTGCTAGGGGTTGAAGGGAAATGTGGTGTTATGAATATAGTTTCCATTACTGGGTTGTTGGGGATAATGAAAATGTTTAAAATTGATTGTAGTGATGATAGCTACACAACTTTCAGTCTAATAAAACTATTGAATTACACACTTTAAGTAGATGAATTGTATGGTACGTGAATTATATCTCAGTATAATTGACATTAAAAATTGAATTTCCATCCTAGCTGGTTTGACTCAGTAGTTTAGAGTGTCAGTCCATGGACTGAAAGGTCTCAGGTTCAATTCCAGACAGGAGCACATATCTTGGTTTCAGTCTTGATCCCCAAGTGCAAGAAGTAACCAATTGATGTCTCACATCAATGTTTCTCTCTCGGTGTCTCTCCTTCTCTCTTCTATTCTGTCTAAAAATCAGTGGTGGAAAAATATCTTTGGGTGAGGATTAACAACACAAAAATTGAATTTCCAATTCAAGTTCTTACTAAAATTTTAATATTTCTAATGAAAACACATACTGATATTTACAATCAAAACAGTCACATAAGTATGCAACTCTCTCACTTTAATATCTATAGCTTTGTTTGGGGATTTATTTCATTTCCCTTTCTGTGGAACAATGTGTATTTGGGGGTAGGGTTAATAAATGGATCTCAGCTTTCTCTCATTTCCTAATCATTCATTTAACAAATATTTAACAAGAGACTTCTATGTTGCAGGCATTTTTTTTTTTTTAGCAATGGAGTTATATAAAAATGAGCCAAATAAACAAAAGGTCTGGTTCTCATGAGCTACATTATAATGGGAGTAGGTGAACTGTGAGCCAAATATGTTCAGTAAACTATACAGTAGATTGAAATTGTTTACATTTTGGGATCTGGCCTCCATTCTGCTGGGCCTCACTGTATCGGTTCTCCCAAAGACTCATCAAAGGCAGACATTTCCAAGACAGTGAATTATTCAAGTGAGAACAGCACGGAGAATATTTTTCCAAAGAGATATATCAAGGTATATTCAATATTTCATATTTCCACATGCATGCAATTTTTGCCTTCCATTTTAATCTACTCCCAATTTTTTTAATTATTATTTTACATTAACAAACTAGTGTAAACAGTTAACCAAAGTTTTAAATTCTACTTTGATTCTTTGAATTTTTCCTGTTATCCTTTCATGTTTAGATTTTGTTACTTAGGTTAACAATCTAAAGAGTGGCTTTTATCATCACTCTGGAAGTAAACTGATTTTATTGAACTTGAAATGCTAAATAAATCAGTTGTATCTGTAGTTTAAAAAAAAACAATTATACTTAAAATGATGTCCTCATTTATCAAAGAAAATGTAAAACTGGTGAAATATTATAAATATCCACAGTTTTTTAAAAAAAGACATTAATTTTAGACTTTGATTTAGTGTATCATTAATTTAAATGACACAGTTTTTTTTTTAATCTTTTTCTGCAGTTTTCTTTTATCTGCAAAGTCCCGGTTATCCTTGTTCTTCCCACATCACTGAATTATTTCTGTGGGGAGCAAATGAGGTTGATGTTTGAAAGTCACTGAAAACAAAACAAAGCCAAGCAGATACAAAATAATGGTGTTGTTAAAAGTGACTTCTTTTTCTCCCTTTTGAAATGTTTACAAATTTCAAATAAATTCTAAAACCTAGTCCAGTGGTCGGCAAACGATGGCTTGCGAGCCACATGGGGCTCATGAGCCATGGTTTGCCACTCTTTTGATTAATAAGTTTGCCAACCACTGACCTAATCAGTCAGTGACACATTGACTGGCTTCTCTTTCCTGTGAATCCCTGGAGAATAATAGGGATTCAGTACCTACTAGCCAGGTGACTAAGACTGCTCCCAGATGATTAACTCTGTATATAAGGATATAGCTACCAGAGAGTTTTTCATGGTATTGTCCATAAACCAGAGGGGATTCATCAAATAAATTAGGTTGTACCTATGCAATAGAATAACCATCCAATAATTAAGTATGATACCCCAGTGTTTTTATTGGTATGATAAGATGGTAATGATATTTTGGTAAGTGAAAAATCCATATGACAAAACAGTATCTTACCTAATAATAGACCATCATGTAAATTGACTGTACCTCTGTTATGCCCATAGCCAATCAGAGTGAGTGTGCAAATTAACCCAACCAAGATGGCAGTTAATGTGCATACATAGGCACCCTGCACCTGGGTCCCAGAACATCCTGGCACCCAGCTCACTGAGGTAGGCCCACATGAGCCCTGAGCAGCCTGGGAAGAGCCTGAGCCAGGGGCCTCCTGGGCAGGGCCAAGCCTGCGATCAGAGCTGAGTGGGCAGGGGCAGAGCCAGCCATCGGAGGGAGCTGGGGGTTCTCTGCCCAGGCCTAAAGCATTGGCCAGAGGCTTTAGGCCTGGGCAGAGGCAGAGCCGGGGATCTGAGGCTATTGGCAATTGGTGTGAACTACAGAAGAAACACCTTTTCTGACTGCTCATTGGCTAAGCTTCCTGCAGGCCACTGGTAATATTCTTAGTAATTTGAGTAATAAGAATCCAAAAAGGTGATCTAGGGTTTATCCACCACACTTCTGGAGTAAAAAAAACGAAGGTCCGCTGCTGGAGGGCTAAGAAATGTCATATCCTGCTCTCGCAGGTTTGGCTCAATGGATAATGCCTCGGCCTGCCCACAGTGGGTCTGGGTTCAATTCTGATCAAGGGCATGTATACCTAGGTTGCAGGTTCCTTCCTGGCTGGGGCCCAGGTCAGGACTCATTCAGGAGGCAACCAATCAAAATGTTCCTCTCACTTTGATGTTTCTGTCTTTCCCTTTCTTTTCTACATTCTCTAAAAGTCAATGGAAACATCCTCAGACGAGGATTTAAAAAAAAAGAAATGTCATATCCTATGAAAAACACATCTTGAAAATGCCTAAAGAAAGTTGTCATTTTTTCATGGTGAAGGGACTGGAGTCCGTGTTGATGAAAACACCTTGGTGGCTGTGGTGACTGGCAGTAGCTGCAGCAGCGGGGTGATGGGGCTGGTGTCTTCCCCTGATCAGCCCCGTTGCCTCCCACAAAGGGAGGCCAGACTGCAGCTTGGAGTGGGCCTAAACCATCAGTAGGACATCTCCTGAGGGCTCCCAGTATGTAAGAGGGGGCAGGTTGGGCTGAAGGATCCCTCATCCCCAGTGCACAAATTTTATGCAGCTGGCCCCTAGTAAAAATATATTTTGCATCTGCAAATACACTTAAAAGGTGTTTTTGAAGAATACACGGGAGAATTCTTAGGGCTTTGGAAAAAACACACTTATTTTCTGATAATTCTGAAAATAAACATTTGTTAATTTTACAAATTATGTTATATTTAAAAAAAAACTATCTAGATTTCCTGACTGGTATAGCCCAGTGGTTGAGCATGGACCCATGAAACAGTAGGTCATGGTTCATTTCCAAGTGCCTGGATTGTGGGCTCAATTCCCAGTGTGGGGCATGCAGAGGGCAGCTGATCAATGATTCTCTCTCATTATTGATGTTTCTAATTCTTTCTCCCTCTTCCTTCTTCTCTGAAATCAATAAAAATATATTTTGGAAAAAACTATGTAGATTTCCAGATGACATAATTCTCTGTCAGGTTTGATTAGAAAACCTAAATGGCTGAAAAGTAGGACAGTGAGAAATAGTTACCCTCCCATCAGCAATCACATTTGCTTATTTGAAAGCTCTGTAAGTATTTACTTTCAGTAGAAGGAGAGGGTAGTGAGAGCACATGCAAGCAGTGTTGAGTCAATGTCAGAAATCTACCAGTCCTTCAGAACTTTGCAAAAACTATCAAATTCCTAGTCACCAGACCAATCTTTCATAGCTGTGTCTTTCTTCAAAGAATCCCCACAATTTTAAACAAGAAGTATATGAAATGGAGCCAGGTATGTAAATTTTCTGAAGTCTTAATCATGCAGAAACAAGCATGGATATTCAACCTTTAGTGGTGCATAGAAATAGAACTTTTAAAAAAATCAATGTGCCACACCTCCTCCCCCAGAAATTCTGACTCAGTAGATGTTTGTACTAGAATTCTGCAATGTAATAACTATAACTGTAATGGTATAGGTGATTCCTCTGTAAAAACTGGATAACAGCATGTAATTTTGATGCACAGATGGATTTGGAAACTATATTACTATTAATTTAATGCTATAACCACTAGGTGGCACTCATTCTCCCCAAAATAGAAAGAAAAATCTGAAAACTATCAAAATATGTAACAGTACATTGTGCTTTGTACTTTGTAAGGTACTTTCATTATTTAAACATAATAAATGGGAATTTGAAAATCTTGCTTTACTCACTGTGCCACAATATGGTCCAGAGGATGGAGAATTAGCATCTGGGCCATCATAGAGTATAAGATAGTTCTGGACACAGTCTCCAGGATCATCAATGCTGATGAAGTAAAAGCTGATGGTGACAAGTCTTCCAGTAGGAACGATGATGGCCCATTCGCAGTGAGTGTTGTTTGGGTAAGTGCCCGGATAGCCAGGGCTGGTGAAGGAGCCATGGTCTCCAAAAAGAGTTCCACCGCAGCCTGCAAGAAATAATTGCAGGACATTTGATTCAGCAAAGAAGAAAACAGCCGGAGTCCTTTAGTGCACTTCTAATGCAATAAAATGGGGCTGTTGTTTCCTCAAGGTGCTGAGATCCTCTGCAAAAACAGCAGAAGCAGAAACCCTTTTCCTGTTTCTCCATTGAGCCAAATCCCGCCCACTCCCTCACCACTAGGGCCCTCTCCACCCACCCCCCTACACACACACACACACACACACACACACACACACACACACGCACACACACGCCTCCTCCACCCCTTTCTACACCACATATTCCTTTCCCTCTATCATGACTTAGGGGCAGCTTCCTCCAGGTCAGTTCTTTACATAGTGGACTGCAAACACAATGGGAAAACTGAGAACTAGATTAGGAACTGTAGGAGAGAGTAATTGAAGTTACTGTGTGCTTTATATGGTAAAGTTCTCCATAAGCAGTGAGTTCTTATAGTGATGTGGGTGAAATTTCAGGGCTGAACAGAAAATGTTACTGGATGTTTGGGAAGTAATTAGAAAAGTGACTTACTGGGCTTATCACTGACAGTTCTGAGATTGACATACTTAAAGCCAAAAAAGTAAGTGTTGGTGTTAATTTGTTTATTTGTATACTATCATTATGCAGACCAGATAGCCTTGGGTATCCAGATATGATGCTGCACAGGAAAAAGATACATGGTACGACAAAACAAACAAACTGGCTTGGGTTCTGACCACTGGCATCTGGATCTACCTCCACTACAATCTAGCTGTGCATTTTGGGCAACTCATTGGTTTGGTGTTGTATGTCCTCATCTGTGAAATTAGGGTATTGAAGCTCATCTTTAAGTATTTTTAAGCGCCAAGATTCCATTACCTAAGATTGTCTTGATATAACCCTTTTCTTGTTCCTCCGTGTATTTAAAATATAATTTTATCATTCTTATTTTGAAAGATTTTAGGTATTGTGAGGATACTTCACAAAGTATTCTTTTTCTCTTGAGCTTAAAGATACATGACTTAAATTTCCTTAATTATTTGATAAACAAACAATCAAAGGTGCAGAAAGGTACTTATTGCCCTGAAAAAGCGATTATCCTCCAGGACTGCCCAGAAATGACAGCTGCTTATGTACGCATAAGGATGGGATTGTAATGTGCCTCTTTTAAAAACTTTATTTTTAGTTTTCAGAGAACTACCTTGATGATTAACTCAAAAGTAAGAAATATGACAAAATCAGAATTTATAAAGGAATTTTTAAAATTATACACTTTCTGGGCTTTATATATACATGTATGTGTATTTTTTAACATATAATAATTTACAGAAATGAGTAAAAGTTGAATTAAAAGAATCTCTGTACAGTCCTTGTCAAAATTCTCTACTTTTATCAGAAAATAATCAAATATACAGATGGCTAAAAAGATAAGGTCACTTTTAATGGCCTTTTTCTATTAGGCATATTATTTTTCTCATCTACAATTCTTTACCACACAAAGTGCCAATGTCTTACCAGAGGGGGATGAGGTCCAGATAATTTCATATCCATGACTGGAAGTTGCACTATCACTCTTAAATCGCAGGTACAGTTCATTATTTTGAGAGAAGATTGGATTTGGCAACAGAGTTCCACAATATGTGCCGAGTAATGGCGAACTGCTATCACTTCCATTTCTTACCTTTAAAAATGAGTCATGAATTACTATCCTTGAATATGTTATACTTCTTTGATTTATCATTGCTACACATTAGCATATAATCTATAATAATAAAAGCATAATATGCTAATGAGACCAGACAGCTGGTTGTCATCCGGACATATCCTTCTGGACAAAGCCAAGTTGGCTGGGGTCGAGGCAGAGGTGGTTAGGAGCAATGAGGCAGTCAGGCAGAGTGGTCAGAGGTGATGAGGCAAGCAGGTGAGTGGTTAGGGGTGATCAGGCAGGCAGATGGAGGCAGGGATGATCAGGCAGGCAGGCGAGCAGTCGGGGCAATGATGCAGGCAGGCTAAGTGGTTAGAGGTGATCAACAGCAGAGTGGTTAGGGGCAATCAGGCAGGCAGGCAAACAAGGGCATCACGCAGGAAGCCAGAGTCATTAGCAGCAATCAGGCAGGCAGGCAGGACGAGTGGTTAAGGGCGATCAGGCAGGTAGGTGAGTGTTTAGGGGCAATGATGCAGGCAGACCAAGTGGTTAGAGGTGATCAATCAGGCAGGCCGAGTGGTTAGGGGTGAGCAGCAAGCAAGCAAAAAATTAGGGGCATCAGGAAGGCATGCAGAGTGGTTAGTGGTGATCAGGCAAGCAGGTAGAGTTGGTTAGGGGCAATCAGGCAGGCAGGTAAACAGTAAGAGGTGATCAGGTAGGCAAGTGGTTAGGGGTGATCAGGCAGGCAGGCAGAGGGGTTAAGGACAATCAGGCAGGCAGGCCAAGTGGATAGGGATGATCAGCAGACAGGCAGAGGCAAATAGGGGTGATCAGGCAGGCAAGCAGAGTAGTTAGGAGTGATCAGGCAGGCAGCAGATGAGAGGTTAGGAGCCAGTGGTCCTGGATTGTGAGAGGGATGTCTGACTGCCACTGCGGGATCAGGCCTGCCTGATCACCCCTAATTCCTCATACATCCCCTGAGGAATACCAGATTGCAAGAGAGTACAGGCCAGCTGAATTTCATGCACTGTGTCTCTAGTAATGTATATAATGTTCAAACAAAAGGAATTTCTATATAGAAAAAGGAGACAACTCAATTGACAACATTTCTTACTGTTAAGATATATTTTAAAGTCACATTTTGCAGCTGACTAGATTTGTTTTTAAATTCACTGCATGGAGTAGATACATAGAAAACCAGGAAGCAAATCAATATGTGTATAACCACATACACACTGTGAATTTAGCCTCATTCTGTCCTCAGGCCTGGCTTTTCCTGTGCATTCGAGGAGGACCCCAAGAAAAGCAGGGGTGATGATTTCATTAATATAGGTACTCAGAATATTGGAAGTTTCTCATTTATAATTTTGTAATTTAACATTTGGTCCACTGCTGATTGTTCTAAGTCATAGAGTGTCCTCAGAGGCCCAGTGGCTCATCTTGCTGGGTGTGTTGACCTGCAGAGGTTCCTTTTAGATCTATGTAGTAGCCATTCGAGGGAATAATGCCTCTCTGGTGTTTTTTGGATGCCTTGCCATGGACAAAGTAGCCAGTTATCTACCAGGAGACAGAGACAGGTGTCAAGCCAAGGATGCTGGAGAACCAGATATGCCCCCAAAATACTCTTGGCTTTGGGTTTTTTTCCTTTTGATTATCTTTAAGAAAGCCGATGCTCTGATAGATGGGCAAGTTATTGATTCCTGTGGAATCTGCTAATGACTTATTCTATAGTTTTCTCTTCGCAGGAACCATGAGAGTGGTAGACATCTCCAGGACATTAGAGGACCCTGAAAAGAGAGGATCTGAAAGTTTTGAAGACAAATGCAAATTCCAAATGTGATCTAGAGCTTGGCCTTTGAGTTGATTAATACAGTTGGGATCCTCAGAAATTTCTTTTCCTTCCATAGCTAACAGATGGAATGCTGAGGTTTGCTGGGATGGCTGCCGCATGAACCATGCCACAATCTTCCCACCAACAACGGGATGCAGCTGCACTTCACAGGCCTAAGAAGCAGTTTTTTGTTTTTGCTCATTGGACAAGAAGTTTCAGACCCATTTCTATGGGATAGGAAGAACAGCTGGGAGGAGAAGTCCTCATCTATCTGTACCCTAGAGCTGGCCTTCACTCCCAGTGGACAAAGGCAAAGAACAAACATTAACTCCAGTCAGTGATGGTTAACTCAGGTTTGAGGTGAGCAAGACGTAGCTTCAGTGGGATTCCAAGATGACCAGATAATTCTGTCCTTTCCCAGTATCCCATTCCTGCCCTCCTTTCTGCTTTGTACTTCATATAAATGTTTAGATTCCGTGGTGGGTGGGGTACATAAGTCTGAGTTTAATACCCTGATTGACACAAACAGCACTGTATTTCTCTCCTCGACCCTCCCTGCTACATCCCTCTCCTCCACTTTCTTTTCAGGGCAAGTATTCCCTGAGGAAAAGGCAGGAGCTTCTTCTTACCACTTGTCATATTATAGGTTAAGAAAATTCATCAGCAAAGGACTTAGATGAATTCTGTAGGGGAGAGCTTTCCATAACAGGTGTAAAGGAGTGAACAAGCCCTGTGGAAACCTTACTGCAGACTCAAAAAGAGCAGAGAATTTAGCATCCTCTGTGTAGACCACTTTATTTCCTCAGAATGAATTCATTTTCCACAGAGCTTGCAAATGACACCCAGGGGAGATCTGGGACTTTCATGGCAAAATAGAGGCACTGGGCTCCATACACAGCCTGCATCAGTTATGGTCTCATTCATAACATCTTCCCATGAATAACAATGCCACAGTTCTCACTTCCACAATATGGGTAATGTCGGGCACAAAGGACGGAGAGGGCTCTCTGATGGTGGTCTGGAAATCCCGAGAATCAAGGGGCAAGAGCTGAGGACCAGGCCTCTGCTGGCTCCAGGCCCAGGAGGCTGCTCTCTTGTGGAGGGTGGGAGGAGGATGGGAAGCTTCAAGAAGCTTCCTCTGTCCCTGATATGCCTCTGTTAGTCCTTTCCACATTTTGTGGGAGTTGACTATTTCCTGCCTGTCCTTCCCATTGGACCATGTCCCTTCTAGGAGCCCTATTGGATTTCTGATGCCTGTCAATAGAAGATTTATGGACTGAAATAATGAAGAATAAGTTAATGAAATGAGTAAGGGATATATTTTTAGCAATAGCAGAAAAAAGGTGAAAACTTGAAGTGACCCATCATCTTTTAAATAATTCATCTGCATGAGATCCAAATGTATGGTTACCTCCAAGAAGTCATGTCTGCATTCACTTGAGTCCTCGATGCCAAAGGAGTGGAAGAAGAGGGAAATAGTGCGGTTCTGTGGGGCTGTGAGAGTAACAGTGCAATCCATGTCATTGTCATAATTATCAGGCCACCCTGGGCTCTTCAGGTTTCCAAATGCCTTTTTATAGTTTCTGTTACAACCTTAGATAAAAAAATATATATGTATATTCACAATTAATATATGTATCCCAACTTGATTAATGTATGTTACAACTTTAGATTTAAAAAAATTTACAATTAATGTATATATCCCTAATGTATGTTCTTTCAGCCTGATAAAAATAATTCAAGAAATGATTAAATTTAAACACTTCAGAAAGAAAGCTAACCCAGCCTCTGCATCTACTTTTGAGGCCATTGGGATCCCCGAGGGGAAGTGAAGGGCACAAGGAGCAAAACTATGCAGGGTCTTTGCGACAGGAAACATCCCCAGATGAAATGTGAAATATGATCACTGACATTTAAAGATGAATATTCTAGAATTCTCTGTGCTTTTGCTGATCACACTGAGATTGTTGACTGACATTTAGACTCTTTCACAAATAAGGTCTCTACCTCCAAGATAGAACCTTGTAGGACGATTTTCCTTTAACGGATTATTTGTTCTGATTGAACTGGCAAATTGTTGTTCTTTACCATTTTTGGTGAAAACACCATAATGTTTTTATTTGTTTGTTTTAATCAAAGGCAATGTTAGTTTTAATCAACATCAAAGAAAATATTCTCTAAAAATAAACTCCTCAGTTTTAGTAATCCAATACCCTTTCAAAGCTTCCTGATTTTGATGAAAAAAGATGTCCTAAACTAGTGATTTCTATAAATGTTCAAGTGGATAACTAATAAAATAACATATTATTTTATATGGTTAACTATGTGAACTTTGAAGAGTATTCTAAGCACTTGATTTAGTATTATATTAGCTTGACCTCTTTGGAAACCAGCTTCCGTAACTTGCTAAATTGGGCCTGGTTTCTAGTGAAGAGTCTCACTTCATATGGGCATGGCTCAAGTTAACAAGCCCTAATTTACCCACAGGAGTCCATTCCAGCAATAACTGTACTGATGGAAGATGTTCGCTATAAAAGATAAAGTTACAGGGCTCACCTGCAATCTGATAGGTAAAATTCACTTTAGAGTTGTCATTAAAAACTTCAGACTTGAAAATGACAATGGCAGTGCTCATAGAAGAATAAAACGTTGGTACAGCTGAAGCATTTCTGCCACAGAAGTGAATTCTTGCATTTCCACTACTCTGAAAAGAAATGGAAGCCAAATCACTTTATATTTTGCTTCAAAAGAAAATAGGCCATAGCAGAAATGAAATGCATATGAAAGTGTACTTCAAAATTCAGCCATGGGAACTAGTTATATTGTTTGAGCACTTGGCAATAAGACTGCCATTAGCCTTGGAATCTACAACTGTCTCACATTCTCTAAGGGAGAAGAAGTAGGGGAGGTCAAGTTTATGTTGAAATCACCAGACAGATAACTTGCCTCCTGAAAATGAGACCATTCTCCTTTCTTCATAACCAAGGCCTGTGCCCTTGCTTTGAGCACAGTGCCATCTAAACTAACTACAGTTCGCCTACTTGTATCAAAGTCAGGACATCCGCTGCCTCTCACACAGTTATGCCTCTAGTACCTGTAGTTCTTGGGCATCTACTGATAGGCTCACTCCCCACTCCTGCTTCAAACTCCTGTTACTGATCTATGCTTCTACTCCACAAAGTCTCCTGCTGTTGGTCTTTTCCTATCCTTCCCTGTTGTATTCTTGAACTTTAACTGCATCATTAACCTTTCCTGTACACATCTTTAGCCTTGAGTGATACCTGGATCTGTAGAGGCGATTCTTTCCCACACTCCACAGTTTAGTGAGTAAGAATGAGGGATGGGCAGACATCCCCAGGCTGCTCACTGCAACCTGTGTTCTTGCATTAAAGCTAGTTCTCCTTTAAGAGTTTCCATATCTGGCCAAAGACACTCTCTGAACTCCTCATCATTCTCACTTTCTTCTTAGTTACTTTCCTTCCTTAATTAAAGACTTGTGGTATTTTAGCTCAGAGTCGTTTTATGAACCCTTGGTGGTTTCAGTGTCCTTACAGAGAATGCATTAAACATCCTAATTTGCATTCCTTAATACCACTGACTTTCATCTCTACTCTTTGTGGTTGCCAACCCCAAAGCCAGCTATCCAGTCAGATCTTTTTATTATCTACAATGCTTCCACCATATGATTCTTTCATGATCTTCCAACTATATCTTCTCTTTCTACTTTTGGACACCCTGAGAGTTTCAGTTTCTCTCATTTATCAGTTAATTTCTTAACTTTTCTCTTTCCTTGCTCATGCTGAAACCGGTAGTTATTTCCTTTATTCACTCAGCTGAAGAACATTATTTATTCATGACAAATATTGAGTCTTATTTGAAGCCAATCTATCTGCCATTATAACACAGAGCTGTGAGTAGCATGTCTGTACCCAGTAGGAATAAACAATGTGAAATAGAAAGAGCTTTAACAAAAGGGTTTTGTTTGGCTCTCAGTCCTTCTAGGAAGGGTACCACTGGGATATACAAATAGTGGTTTGATGACCAATGGAATGATGATAACCTAGCATCTTGACCATGGTATAATAGGATATACCTTGGTGTCTATGCTTTGTAATAATTCAGCATATCTGGTGTCTGCTTCTCAAATCTCTCTCCAATTGGAGTCATCCTCCACCAACATACATGTGCAATACAGGGGACACAGATTTAGAATGAGGAGGACTTGAAAACTCATAAGTGATAGACTGGATCCTCTTCTATTGCCAGCCAGCACATGTAGATTTGAACATGACTCTCCTAAAATTAACTTGGGTAAGTCCTAACCGGTTTGGCTCAGTGGATAGAGCATCAGCCTGCAGACTGAAAGATCCCAGGTTCGATTCCATTCAAGGGCATGTACCTTGGTTGTGGGCACATCCCCAGTAGGAGGTGTGCAGGAGGCAGCTGATCGATGTTTCTAACTCTCTATCCCTTTCCCTTCCTCTCTGTAAAAAAAAAAAAAAAATCAATAAAATATATTTTTAAAAAATTAACTTGCGTAGATTAACTAATCTCAAACTGCAGGCATTCTCAAGTGTTCCCCCAGGTATTTGTCCTCACTATACACGTGTTTCCTGGATAATCTCATTACTCTCATTTTTTTAAACTACTGACTCATATGATAATGACAACCAAATCTTCAAGCCTTCTCTCACTATCACACTTTTATGTCCAGTGTTGCCTCAATATCTTATCTCATCAGCAATTTGAACTCTTTCTTTTTTTTTAATCAAAAACAACTCCTCCCTTTCTTTTCTCTCATACATTACCATAAATATAGTCCCACTGGTCTCGGGCTAAATGGCTTCTTTTTAAAAATATATTTTTTTAGTGATTTCAGAGAGAGGAAGGGAGAGATAGAGAGAGAATCACTGATTGGCTGCCTCTTGCACACTCCACTCCAGGGATGGAGCCTGAAACCTGAGTATGTGCCCTGACTGGTAATTGAACCATGACCTCCCAGTTTATAGGTCGACACTCAACCACTGAGCCATGTCAGCCAGATAAATGGCCTCTTATTTTATTTCCCTGTGTTCTGCATTGACCCCTTCATCTCACCCTATACTTAGATTCCATTAATTACAGAAGTGGAATTCTCCAAGCATGGCCCATGGAACACCAGAAGCAGAACACCAGAAATGCTCATCAAAAATTCACAGTAAGCCAAAACCAGTTTGGCTCAGTGGATAGAGCGTCAGCCTGTGGACTGGAAGGTCCCAGGTTCGATTCCAGTCAAGGGCATGTACCTTGGTTGCGGGCACATCCCCAGTAGGAGATATGCAGAAGGCAGCTGATCAATGTCTCTCTCTCATTAATGTTTCTAACTCTCTATCTCTCTCCTTTCCTCTCCGAAAAAAATCAATAAAATATATCTTTAAAAAAATTCACAGTAATATAAAAAATTAAGATATCTGGGAATAAACTTAACTAAGGAGGTAAAAGATCTGTACTCAGAAAACTACAGTGCATTGAAAAAAGATAGAGAAAGACATAAACAAATGTAAGAACATACCATGTTCATGGATTGGTTGATTCAACATCATTAAAATATCCATTCTACTCAAAGCAATCTATAGATTCCATGAAATCCCCATTAAAAAACCAACAGCACACTTCAAAGATCTAGAACAAACTCTCCAAAAATTCATATGAAATAGTAATAAAAAAAGACCCCAAATAGCCACAGCAATCCTGAGGAGGAAAATAAGTTGGAGGGATCAAAATACCAGATATCAAGCTATATTACAAAACCCTGGTTCTCAAAACTGCCTAGTATTAGCACATGAACAGACATATAGACAAATGGAACAGGACAGAGAACCCAGAAATCGACCCAAGCCATTATGCTCAATTAATATTTGACAAAGGAGGCATGAGCATACAATGGAGTCAAGACAGTCTTTTCAATAAGTGGTGCTGGGAAATTTGGTCAAATAACATGAAAAAAAATGAAACTTGAACACCAACTTACACCATACACAAAAACAAACTCAAAATAGCTAAAGGACTTAAATGTGGGATGGGAAACCATAAACATTCTACAAAACTCAGTAGGCAGTAAAACAGCAGACATATGTCATAGCAATATCATTACCAACACAGCTCCTAGGACAATGGAAACTAAGGAGAAAATAAACAACTGGGACTATGTCAAATACAAAAGCTTCTGCACAGCAAAAAAACTATCAACAAAACAGCAAGAAAGCCCACTATTTGAGAGAACATATTTGCCAATGATATTTCCAATAAGGATTTAATCTCCAAAATTTACAGAGAACTCATACAACTTAACAAAAGGAAGAGAAACAATTTAATCAAAAAGTGGGCAAAGGATCTAAATAGAGACTTTTCAAAATAGGACATACAGAAGGCCAAAAGACATAGGAAAACATGCTCAAAGTCACTAATCATCAGAGAGATACAAATCAAAACAACAATGAGGTACCATCTCACACCTGTCAGAACGGCTATCATCAAGAAATCAACAAAGGACAAGTGCTGGTGAGGATGCGGAGAAAAAGAATCTCTTCTGCACTGCTGGTGGGAATGCAGCCACTGTGGAAACAGTATGGAGTTTCCTCACAAAGTTAAAAATGGAACTCCCATTTGACCCAGTGATCCCACTTCTAGGAATATATCCCAAGAAACTATAAACAATAATCAGAGAAAGGATATATGCACCCCTATGTTCATAGCAGCACAATTCACCACAGCTAAGATTTGGAAACAGCCTAAGTGCCCATCAGCAGATGAGTGGATTAGAAAATTGTGGTACATCTTCACAATGGAATACTATGCTGCTATAGAAAAAAGAGAAAAAGAAAAGAACTTTTACCATTTGCAACACCATGGATGGAACTGAAGAGCATTATGCTAAGTGAAATAAGCCAGTGGGAGAAAGAAAAATATCACATGATCTTACTCATATGTGGGATATAATGATCAACATAATTTGATAAACAAGAATAGATCCAGAGACAAATGGCAGGGGATGGCGGGGGGAGGGGAGTAGAGAGTAACCAAAGGATCTGTATGCATGCATATTAGCATAACCAATGGACACAGACTCTGGGACAGTGGGGGCTTGCTTAGGGTGGGAATGGCTGGGGACAGAAGAGGGGTGGTCAATCAGAGAAAAAGAAGGAAATATTAGACAATAAGTAAAAAAAATACATAAACATAAAAAGATTTTACAGTAATGGGTGCTATGTGGAGGAATCATTCTCTGAGAGGCCCAGCGTTATACATCTGTATCAAGATACCCAGATGTTTTTTATGCTCATGAAAGTTTGAGAGTTCCTGACCTAAGAACCAAGTTCAAATGATGTTCTTAGAGCTAGTTTTAATTTAGGAACAGAATAGTTATTAAATTGAATAACATCTAAATAGAGGGTTTATGTGTAACTGAAAAACACATTAAGCAAGGAAAAATGTTGACAATTGATTTCATTTTTCATACTTCAAGTGTTTTACAAGTACTGGTAAAAAGGTCAGTAGATGTGAATGACATTCACACTGTAATGATTACCTCCGGTGTGTCCTGAAACTCCAAGTAATTCTGGTGGCAGTCCAGAGACTGCAGCTGTAATACCCACACAGTTATCTCGACCTGCTGATGCAGAGGAGCTTCGAAGACCCACGTACAGGTGGAAAATGGGACATCTGGGTTTGATGCAGTGGGTGACAAAATATTTTGTGGGGTCCAAGTTGCATTATATGTTCCACCACAAATCACTGAGATGGGAAAACAAAACAACTTTCAAGACATATTTTACTCATGTCTCATCACACATGCAATATTTATAATTCTGCTCTCTCTACCCCTCTAGCCCAATTTATATCAATCACTCCATGAAGAACTTAGAATATATATTCTTGGCTAAGAATTGTATCAGATTTATGTCCTGAACTAAACATAGAGTAAGTAACATGGTGTTTAGTAATAGACACTGTACTTAGATGAGAATTAACACTGAGTTTAGATATGTGTGACATTTTTTTAGTGCATAAGTACACATGTTTCATAATATATAAAAATGTCTTCATTTACTCACTGTTGATGAAGGTGTATGTGGCATTAAATCCTTCTCTTTCTAAACTTATGTCACTGACAAATTGAACTGTCAAGAAGTTCCCAGAAGAGACAAAGGGAGCAGGTACAATGGAACCACAGAATGTTCCAGCCAACTTGGCATTTTCACTCTCTCCATCATATAGCTGAAAAAAAAATAGTTCATTAGTTCTCTATTATTCACCAAGAAGTTGCAAATTTTATACTAAAATGGATGTGAAGTCTCAATAAGTCATGATTAAGAATTTTACATTGATGTTCTTGTAGCTAGTTTTAATTTAGGAACAGAATAGTTATTAAATTGAATATAATACATAAGGAGTTTCAGTAAAAACCTGTTACAATGTCTAAAAAGGTTTTTGTGACTGTGAACGTAATGTATGATTTTTAAAATAATGTGTCTTTACAGTGAGCAAACCCATCACTACCTTCATATTCACTCACTACCGTGGGGTTCCCACCCTTGCCTGAGTCCTCAACATGTCAGCCAGAGGAAACAGTGAAAATGTAAGTCAGGCCAGACCACCATTCTCCTAAGAACCCTCCTCACTGCTTCCCATCCACTCAACACAAAGGCCACGTCATGGAAGTGGTCTTGAAGACCTAATAGAATCTGCTCTCCACTCCCACCCTGACCTTTCACTCTATATCCTACTGTCTCCACTTTGTTTCCTCTGCTCCCTGAGCAGAGGCACACAGCTGCTTCCTGGCTGCCACATGCCTTGTTCCCTCTGCCTGACCACTCTTTCAAAATGGCATCCTTCCCATCATTCTCTTCCTTCTTTCTTGCATTATATTTTCTTTAGCGCATGCATTGTCTCTATACACGGTACATGTTACTTATGTTATTATCTTCCGTTCTGAAGGAAGTGAAAGTTCCATGAAAGCACAAGTTGCTGTATGTTCTGTGCACTGCAAGTCCCATTGTTAGAAAAGTGTCTGGCTGGCACAGGAGGGGAACTCAATAAAGAGCTAATAAGTAACTCAAAATGACTCTCTCTCAATACCCACCCCTGAAGCCGTGTTCTCTCCCAAATTTTTTATATCTATGAACGGCTTTAGGCTACAACTTGAGTCATCCTTGGGTCCTCTCTCTCTCCTCTACTTGGCAACTGTTCCACTCACCTTCAAAATTGATCCCAGATGTTCAGTCTCCACTGCCATCAGCATCTCCTAAGCCTTTGTTCTTGTAACATCTTCCTGACAGATGTGTTTAGCCAGAGCAGCCAGAGTGTTCTCCACTGCGCTACCTGAGTGTTTTCTAACTTAAATCAGAGCATGCTCCTGCTTGGCCTAAAATGCTCCAGGGGATTACCACTGCATTCAATATAAAACCAAACTCTCTGGGGCTTGCAAGTCCATATCTGGTCTGGCCTGGGCCAGCCTCAGCCTCCCTCCCACTTTCCTGCTCCCTGTAATTCCTCCATTCCAGGACGAGTTTCTACCCAGGCCCCAGACCCTGCACTCGCTATTCTTCTGCCAGAAGCATTTCTATCCTCAGCTCTTGGACGACTACACTTAAGGGATCTCAGGTCAAATGTCTCTTTCTGAGAGAGGCCAAGCCTACCTAATATGGCCTTCCCTTCTCTGTTTTCTTATTATAATAAAAATTTCATCTTATTTTTTGCTTATTGACTTTTTCTAACCTTTCTCCCAACAAGATTGTAAATGCCATGGGTGGGAAGGCTAGTTATTTACATGGTATCACCAGTAACCAGAATAAATTGACAAACTGTTGTAATAATGGGTACTTGGATTTCTGTTAATTACTAGAAAACAGTGTTTTCTCCAGCTCAGTAATTATGGTGTCTCTAAAATCAGTATGTGTATAGATGAGTTTCTAAAAGAACTATGGTGTGCTATATAATCCTGAGAATAGACATGGCCACTGACATTAGTAAAAAATGTTAGGAATATATAAAATAGAAATGGTTAGTTAACTTAACCGTGAACAGAAGAAAGGACACACCACTAGATGGCACTGTCTCACCTGCTTGAACATGATTTTAGTAAATTTAGAGCCAGAAGAGATTCAAGAGTTAAGTCATGTATCCCCTCTTTTATAAATGAGTAGTTTGGTCAAATTTTAGCTAATATACTTTTTCAGGTTTCTATTAGAAACACTGCCACCTTTATCAGCACATTCATATTAGCAGCACTTTTATTCTATATACTGTGTGCCTTGCCTCTGTACTAGGTCCTATGTATACGATTATAAAACACTTTCCACACATTCAGGACACTAATTTTACACTCACCAATTAGTGGGGAAAAGAGATACATATATTAAATATACACATATATCTGTGCATGAATTATATATAAAACAAATAAAATAAATGCTACAATGAAATAATTTAATGTATTAGGGGAACCCAGATGATGGAGTCAGGAAAGACCTCACACAGACATTTGTTTGAACTGTTATTTAAAATCAGGAACTTGTATATACATATGCATAGCCCACGGACACAGACAATAGTATGGTAAAGGCCTGAAGTGGGACAGGAGCTGAGAGGAGGGGCAAAGGGGGGAAAAACTGGGCAGGAGGTGCATTTGTATGTAATACTGTGAACAATACACACACACACACACACACACACACACACACACACACACTCACACACAGTAACTGGAGTCTTTTCAGCCCTATGGCAGAGGAAGCAGATGGAAGGCACAGCGTGACTCAACAGCTCGCTATCTTTTGATGTGCATGGAGATTAGGGTGAGAAAAATTGGGATTGGGAAGCATATTGGGACAAGACTGAAGTTTCCTTCATACTAAGGAGTTTGCATCTTCTCCTGTGGAAGTTATAAGATCTGATTTGGCTTTTGAATATATAGCTGGTAAATGTGATAGAAGGGAATTGCATGATTCCTGGTCTTGAGCTGATATTTGCATTTGTTCATTCACTGCCACAATAAGATTTCTCTTAATTGAGTTGAGTTAGACAGGTTGTGGCCCCTGGACAACTGACGTTGGCTCCTGGACTCCTTCTAGCTGAAGCCAAAATTTTTTCATCTTCCAACCCATTTGCTGATAATCCTAAATCTCCACTGTGAACTTCTTCAGGGGGCGCGCTGCCCAGTGCTGGAGATGGGGACATTTGGATCAGGACAGGGGTGGTGCCCTCAGGACCTGCACAGTCATTGCTGCTGATTATTGCATACTGGGTGCATATGTGGCTTGGCACCAGGGCTTCAGACCCAGAGCTTAAGTTATGTTCTAAGTCTTGTGGCTGTTGATGAGTTCTGAAAAGAACTTTGTGTTTTCTCAGCTTTTAAAACTCTTTAATAGTGGAGCACATTAGAATCTATGTAAGATCCTGAAGAAATTATACAAATAATTTAGTGGAAGACAGCCTCTGCCTATAAGGACCACAAGACCCTGCACTTTTTAAACCCAGGCCTTTAATTAGAGCCAAAGAAGAAAGTGGGGAAGGAAGTGTTTGATTGTTAATTTCAGTGAACTTGAATGCTAACGGGTAAGAGACTTTGATAGTGGACTTTCTTTCCCATTTAACTTCATTTCAGACACTAATTTTCTTAAGACTTTATTTTTTAGTATTTTCCTGGGAATTGATAACAGGAGGATTTTTTATATTCTTATTTGGAGCATCTCTACATTGTGTCTTAGAGTATCTCCACGAATTCCTTAATTGCATTGAGAAACCTCCGTTAGAGTCTGAGAGCCAACATGGCAGGGCATAATTTGGCATGGGAAACAGAGCACAGTGGTTTTTCAAGTTTAGGGCTGAACTCTGATCATTTCAAAACCTTCTGGGGAAAATGTCATTTTGGTCCCAGTGGACTCAGGAAGAGCCACAAGAGGGAATTAGTCAGCTCTATAAATGCAAAGCTCTTTTACAATGCAATTTTTAGCATTATTATTAGCAGTAGCATAGTATTTTATCTTGACATTCTTATCCAGTACTCAGAATAGTACTGGAACATAATGAGTGCTCAAATAAATATTTTTGAATGGGTGAGTGAATGAATAAACAAACAGTAGTAGGTGCTGCCTCATAAGGATAGGAACCTGATGCTTGGACAGATTGCTGATCTTCTTCCCAGAGGTGCACACCCCCCTCCCCAGTGGCTGACCACAGACTGGATGGAGAACCCCAGTGGGTTAAGATATATGTTCTCAATGGGGCAGAACTATTCCCTTGTGAGTGCTTTGCAAAGAATTTGTGGTGTTTTGTGGTCTTCCCAATAACCTGGGGATCTAACTGGCATAGACCACTCAGCAGCTACAAGGCAGGATCCCATCCTATAATTCATAGGAGAGTTCTGCAAAGTGAAGGTCCCACATTATTAAATGTCCTGCCAGACATTTATGTATAAAAAAACAGACAAACCTGTTTTTAATTTCAAACATAAAAATATTTTGCACAGCTTTAATATTCACCAAATTCCAAAAAAACGCAGTTGCTATGTAAGTTGAAGGGTAGTTTTTGTTTTCTTTAGAACTATTTTATTTTAGTTTTACCATTATTTAGAAATTCATATTGCAGATGGTGATACTGCTACTGCATTTACGTTACAGATGCAGCCCAGCCATATTAGTTTAAACTTAAACTTTTACATCTGCCACAATTCCACATACTATAGAAGAATCTGACTAGGTTATCACCTGACTTCGTGTAGTTGTGTCAGAGAATTAATAACATTTATTGATAAGCACTACTTTATATACTTTCCTTGTATTTCTTCTTTTCATTGCAGTTAATACATTATATTGATTTATGAAACTATGTATATAGGGAGGCTATAGCATAGATGACTTTGTCTTCAGATGGTCAAGTAAGTGTTACAAAGGATTGGTGGGAATGTTAGAAAGAAGCCATCTCCTTTCCGCTAGTTCCATATTTTCTGGCATCAGCCAGGGTCCAAATTCTGAGCCTTCTCTGCCATTTCACTCACTGTTCACTACAGAGGAGTCTTAGGCAATTGGCAAGCTGGTATCCAGAAGCTGGGCCTGCTCTGCATAGCTCACAAAACCTCTTCTCCTTGCAGCCAGCCTCCCGTAGAAAGCTTGTTTTAGTGATGTTCTTCCAAAGCCCAGCTCAGCCATCCCATTTAGGAAGCTTTCCTGATCCCAAAATGACATCAACCACTGGGTTCTGTTCTGCTTGGCCCATATTTGTCATGTTTTTTTATTTATGTCTGTCTCCTCACTCTTCAGCTCCTTGAGGAACTGTATTTTTACTTTCCCACTTCTTGAGTGCAGGGGACCATGCCCAGCACATAATGATGCCATGTGACTATTTATAGAATGGATGTGGTGTTAACTTCAACAGCAGCCACTCAGTGACACACACAATTTACTGCATATTTGAATAATCTCCCAAATAAACCCTTTAAAAAATAGTTATATAATCACAGATGAATAATAGAATTGGCAAGTTTTCACTTGTATATCTACCTACAGAATTGAATTGTTAGCTTTTCTCAATAGTTATTTGATTATAATATCCAAGAAATAATACAAAAGAAATCAAAAGTCCCATTTATCACAGAGAATCTCCTTCATAAAGACCCCTCCAGGCTTCCCATTCCAAGTGGTGCTCTTTTATCTGCCCATTTCGTATAAGCTGAAAAATTACCAAGTGAGGAAAATTGCTTTCCCAAGAACTAAAATAAGATAGATCTGAACAGATGTTTTTTATTATATCTCAAAGCTATAAAGTAACTCCTTGTTTTAATATTGCTATTTCTGTCTTAAAGTTACTATTGTTTAATGACATTATCAAATCACAATCTCCTATATGGAAACGGATCTTGAAAATAAATCCTATCCACCTTTCCTGCAGGACTAGCTCAAACACCTCTTATCAATTTATACTTAAAATAATGTAAATGCAAATCAATTATTTTTAATATTTTAAGAAAAGGAGACTGTACAGCCTCATGCCCTCTGTAATTTCACAAAGGGGAAAATAAAGAAATAAATTTGTTTGCAAATTATATGTCAGGCATAATGCTTTACAGTCTGGCATACATTATCTTTATTCTCAAAAAGCTTTGCAAGATAGGTATGATTATGCGATTTTTGTTTTTGTTTTTGTTTTTTAGTAGATGTAGTGATAATAATCACTACAAAATTTGATAGAGGAGACAAAATTTGTAGAGTGGCAAAATCAGGTTTGAGTGCATATTATTTGTCTCTATCACTTACTACCTTCTTGTAAAATCTAGGTAAATCTTGAACTTTCTTGAACATCAGCTGTTCTGCTGTTCCTGGCCATTTTGGTCTCATTTCAGAAAGGGAACAATTCAATCTGAACTGACATTTCTTGTTAGCTCTAGATTTTCAAGAACTCCCTCTGATCTTGTGTCTGTGTCAATACCTGATTTAAAGTTGTCATCCAATCTAATGACTTTTCCTTCATTTTAACCTTTCCTGGCCTCTAATTTACCATTTAAACACATTGACCACCCATCCTTGGTAATAGCTTCTCTCCTTGACTTTGCTGATACTCAGTGAGTATATATATATATATATCCTATCTAATAAAAGAGTAATATCCAAATTGACCATACCTCTACTACACCCACCAAACACACCCACCAGCCAATCAGAGCAAGTATGCAAATTAATCCAACAAAGATGGCTATGACCACAGAGAGAGCAGGAGGGATGCTTGGGTTGTCCCTGGTGATGAAGGAAGCCAAGCTTTCTGCAAACCCTGGTCAGCCTAGGCCTCTGTTTAAGGCTACAGAGTTTCAATTAAAGAAGATAAATAAATCCCAACAGTAATGGCTGCTGCCATAGAGAAAGCAGGAGGCTTGTTCCACTCCAGGCTACAAAGTTTCAATTAGAGAAGATAAATTAATCCTAGATACCAGGGCCTCCACTTGGGGCACCAGTGGGTGTGGCCAGCCTGCAAACCACCACAGGTCCCTCACCCAGACCATGTCACACCCCAAAGGAACACCCACCCTGATCCAGGATACCCTTCAAGGCAAACCAGCTGGCCCCCACCCATGCACCAGGTCTCTATCCTATCTAATAAAAGAGTACTATGCAGATTGACCATCACTCTAACACACAAGATGACTGCCCCTATGTGGTCAAAAGATCCTGTCCCCATGTGGACACAAGATGGCCATCACAAGATGGCCAGCAGTTATCTGGAGGGCAGTTAGCAGGAACCAGGCCTACAAGGGAGGGCAGTTGGAGATGATCAAGCCTGCAGGGGAGGGCAGTTAGGGGTGACCTGGCTGGCAGAGGAGGGAAGGTGGGAGTGACCAGGCCTGCAAGGAAGGGCAGTTGGGGGAACCTAGGCCTACAAGGGAGGGCAGTTAGGGGTGACTAAGACCACAGGAGAGGGCAGTTAGGGGCAAACAGGCTGGCGGGAGAGCATTTAGGCATCAATCAGGCTGGCAGGAGAGTGGTTAGGGGGGATTAGGCTGGCAAGCAGAAGCAGTTAGGGACAATTAGAAAGGTAAGCAGTTTAGCAGTTGGAAGCCAGCAGTACTGGATTGTGAGAGTGATGTCCGACTGCCTGTTTAGGCTTGATCCAGGTAGGAGCTGGCCCCTGGTGGTCATGTGCTCCCACAGGTGGAATGCCACTCAGCTAGAAGCCAGGCTCATATATATATACCATATGAAAGTCTGAATTATAATACTCTATTAAGAAATATAATAGGCTTACCTTTACATAGTCATAAATGCATCTTTGCAAAGTAGATACTGACTCCAGAGCAAATGAATTGAAGGTGAGTTTAATGAGTTTGTTTGCAGGGGCAATTATGAACCATATGCAGTTTAAATTCTTGTCATATCTTCCATTTGCATCAGAATCAGGAGAGGCAAAGGTATTATTGGAGCTGGTCAGATAGCCACCACATCCGTGTTGAGGCCCTGTGTCAAAACAAAGACAACAATAAGCAGACGAAGGAGAACACATCTTAGTTTCCACATGGAGGTTTTTAAAATTCATATTGTTTCTACTTTCTCTCACACATTTATAACTATGTCAGACTGTTCCTTGAGCTTCAGTGGGCTTGTGTAGGTGCTTTTGCTACTGGTCTTAACTTTATCATTACCTAGTTCCTCTCCACTCCCCTCACCACCCTTTAGTCCCTTTCTTCTCACTTACACAGAGTTGCTTAGAAAAGTGGGGAATCAGAGTTGGTTCTATGTGCATTTTTAGACCTGCTGATGTGATTTATTAAAGCTTTTTCTAGCCTCAAAGAATTCAATTTTATAGAAAATAGTGTTTTGCATAATAAAACCGGTGGGAACTGTGGACATGTTTTATTTTTGTGTTTTGCTTTTATGAACACTATCCAATTGAAAACTAAATTTATCAAAAATTTACCCAACATGTCAAGAAAATTGGCTCCCAACAAACCTTTTATTTAAATAATCTGTCAGAAAGAGGCTGCAAGGCATTTAGCACTTGTAGTTTATATTAAATGACATCCTAAATTTAATTTTCCCTTTTCTAGAAAAAAAGAGCTAAAGAAGAAGACCATTAGTGAAGAAAAAAAGTCTACTTTGAAATAAAATTTTTAAAATTTAGAATAGAGTGAAAAAAAAGTACCCAGGAGATGACTAAATGATATACTATGAAAAAAATATGGAAAATCCTCACAACATTGGATTTAGATTCATCCTCTCCACAGCCTAAGCCAATGCCTCAGAAATGATTTAAGAAGGACATAAAAGAAAGAAAAGCCATGGACAAGTTCAACAGAAATAGTGAGGATGAATTAAGCTCAAAGTAGTCATAAGAGGACTAGGGATTAAATATTAGAACTAATGTCCATAAATTTTGCATAGATCATTACTACTTTCAAAGATAAATTTCACTGACTTTGGCCTTCACTTATTCTTATTCCATTTATTTAGTTTTTAATAGTGAAAGGGTTGCTTTCAACATTAGGGGGCGCTAAGATTTTGGACATGGCATTTGGCAGGAAATGTGCACAATGGCAGCCCTCCTCAGAGGCAAAGGCTATTAACCTGCAGTGTTGTTGTGGACAGAGACATTATTTAGTAGATCATACTGCCTTGTCATCACTCCTAACTCAAACTTTAGATTATGGGTACAGTCAGAAGTTTTCTGAAGCTGAAATTCTTCCAAAGGCCCAGTTTCTGATATTTCCACATATAGTGGTATCTAGGACAAAATTATTCTGAAACCAAAGCAATTTGTAGTGCTTCGTGGTATAATTCTAATAATTCTTTTCATATTAAACAGGCCTGCAAACTAAAAAAAGAGTTGGAGTTTTCACAGCTTTATTTTGGTATTGTTACTTAAGGAAACCACTTAAGCTTATTGACATGCATAAGAGGGGAGAACAATTACTTAAGGTATTAATGAATTGATACATTTATTAATTCAATAAACATTGTTTTAATAGTGAAAAAATATATTTAGTGTTGAAGTGGGGAAAAAGATAAATCGTAGTCCAGAAGCAATGCTATGAATAGATAAATAATGATAGTCCAATTTAGAAATTGATAGGTACCATAAAGGAGGCAGGAAAGTCCTATGAGTTTAGCAAGAAGGGGAAATTGCCTCGGGCTATGAGGATCTAGAATGTTCAAAGAGAAGGGAGTGTGGGAACCTCTTTCCACGTCCCACGTGGTTCAGGGTTCCCAATTCAGGGTTCAGGTTCTGAAGGAGGCTGCACGCAATGAAAAGAGAGACTAGAAAACATTAATTTAGAGATATTGGGGGTCCAGGCGGGAGCCTTCCTCTAGTGCAGGGGTTCTCAAGCTTCCTAAGGCAGAGACCCTTGCATATAGTTCCTCATGTGGTGGTGACCCCCAACCATGAAATTTCGCTACTGCTATGCATCATGATGTAAATATCTGCATTTTCTGATGGTCTTAGGCGACCCCTGTGAAAGGGTCATTCTACCCCCAAATGGGTTGGGACCACAGATTGAGAACCGCTGCTCTAGTGGCAAGGACTACCACATGCTCTGGCCTTTTTCTCCCTCTTATTAAGGCTTTGGGACACACCCATAGCCTTTAGGCAGGAAATTACAATAACAGAAATTAACTTGAAACAAACAGATAGAGGCTGCTTCAGCTAACAATGTTTCAACTAAGCAGTGAGTGATTAGCTCTGACCTTTCCAAGCAATTAAGGTTGACCAGCCTTCTGGTCTCCTGTTCATAGTGAGACAATGTTTGGTTTCCAGCAAGGGAGCATCTAAACTGGATCTTGAAGGATAAAATAGGACAAGATCAGGTAGAGGTGGGCTTGGTGCTGGTAATTAAAGGCTAATAGCACCTCATAACCAAAGGTTAAGTGGACAAGAATTTACATTATATGCTTAGAAGAGCAAAATTAAGTTTGTGAAACAACAGACTACATGAAAGAGAATAATGAGAAGGTTAGGAAACAGGATGGGCTGTTCTATAGAGCACCTCAAATGTCAGAGTACCGAATTTGACATTTAGACATTTTTCTGTGGACAATGGGGTCTCCTTGAAAGTTTTTTGTCAGAGGAGTGGTAGGATCAGAATGCACTTTCTAGTCAAGTCTGATCTAAAATTGTTTCTGGTAGTAGTGTTTATATGTAGGGGAACAGGACTGGAGAACGTGATACCAGGTAATAAAACATTGAACCAGGGAGGGCTGGAGGTAGCAAGGGGCAATAAAGACTTGGAGGTTTTCATACAGGAAAATGATGCTGCTTGGCTTAATTCTATTACTACATCAGCTCCAAAAAACTAAATACCATTTTTAAAAATTCAAGTTATATATTTTATCACTACTGTATATTGTTACTAATAAGTTACTAAGGGCAGAATGATAATTGTATTTGGGCACAGTAAGTGCTATTAAACACACTTACCATACAATACTATTACTACTACCATCACTACTACTGCTGCCATAAGACAGAAACATCCTTCTTCCCCCAAAGCAAGAATCCATAAGTCATTGGCATGTATTGGCATAGATTGAGTGATAGATTGATTCTTAATTCTTCAGTCCCTCTGTCATCGGTTTCTCTCTTTGAAGTGCACTAGAATGGAGGAGGATATTTTTCCATCCACTTGATTTAGGCTTGGTCATATGACTTGCTTTAGACTTTGGAATCTTTGTGGAAAGAGGCTTTAAATGGGCTTGCGATTTTTGCTTGGCCTTTTGTGCTCCTGTGATTCACCCAGAGCTCAGGCCCCCAGGTTACTGCTTGTGAAAGAGAAAGTGGATGGAGAGCAGACCTGAGCTCAGCCTGGAGTCTGGAACCAACCACAGTTAACCTACAGCCAGGAGAGAGGCAGTCAAACCAGTCTGTGGACCCATGAGTGATAAAAATAAATGCTCTAGGCATAAACCACTAAAATTTGGTTGGTTTGTTATGTGCCCTTATTGTGGCAATAACTGATTAATAAGTAGCCTGTTTGAGTAATCAAACTGTAATAAAGCACATTGCTTAATTCTTAAAATATACACAGAAAATAATGAAAGTGAAAAGCTAACATTATCACAGATAATCCTTTCCAAAGTAGCCAAATAATCCTATATAATAAAAGGCTAATATGCAAATTGACTAAACAGCAGAATGACCAGTTGCTACAATGTGCACTGACCGCTAGGGGGCAGATGATCAATACAGAAGCTGCCCCCTGGTGGTTAGTGCACCCCCTCAGGGAGAGCACCACTCAGCCAGAAGCCAGGCTCACAGCTGGCACGCACAATGGCCATGGCAGGAGCCTCTCCTGCCTCTGTGGCAGCACTAAGGATTTCCCACTGATGGCTCCTGGAATATGAGAGGGGGCAGACCGGGCTGAGGATTCCCCGCACCACCCCACCCCTGAGTGCATGAATTTCATGCACTGGGACTCTAGTTAAGTAAATAAAACATTATATAAGTGAATTACATAATTCATATTATATATAAATATGAGTAAATATAGTACTATATGGGTGAATAGTCAGATTATTAAAGTAAATGTCTGAGTAACAAGTAAAGTCACATATGAGTAAATACCTTTTGGTGTTTGTATTATAAAGGAAATTGTTATAATTGCTCTGATTACCCTACTCTTTAAAAAATGATTTTTAATTACATTCAGTATTATTCTGTACTAGAGGCCTGGTGCATGAATTCATGCACAGATGTGGTCTGTCAGCCCACCTGGATTTGGGGAGAGTCTGATTGGGGATGGGGTCACCCTATCCTCTGGTTGAACTCCTGGTGGAAATGCCAGTTGAGTGGACAATTTTCATATTAGCCTTTATTATATAGGATGTTTCCCCCATTTTTATATTTAAACATAGTGCAAATGCTCTGTGCTCTTACTCCTCCTATGCAAAATGTCAATACTATAAGCATGTGTCTTTGGGAAATATAAAGATGAATATTAACAAAAGAAGGGTTATTCACCAAAAAGTATTATTGTCACATTACTATTTCTATATTTCAAGAATAGCTGAGTAGAATAGAACTCTCTGACTATGAAATAGCTTCATACATAAGAAAATAATATTTATTTGCTGTATTGATATTTTAAAATTCCTTTTTAAAAAACTAGTATAAGATCCTAACATCAACATGTGGTTTAGCCCCATAAATCCATCATCTTCCTTGTTACTACACATTTTCTACCAACTAGTGAGCTCCCGTCCATCAGCAGCTCCTCCATCAGACAAGTTGTGTCAGAAACACTCTGTAATTCACTCTAACCTTCTTCCCCAAGTCGAAAACACTTCTGCAAAAGAACTGCTTCTTCAGAGAAAGAAAATACTTGGCTACAAAAATATTGGAAGTATGAAACCAGAGTATGCAGTAAGATCTGGGTCAAGATCTACTTAATTAAAAATCAGTAACTGAATCCTAAATTACTCCTCTTCAATTATTAAACTTCAGAGTGAAGCTCAAGCCAGGCAAAATCTGATAATGTAAGAAAGAGCTACATCATCTAAGTAAATCATCTCAAAGGCTTTGTGGAGTCATATCCATTTCTGAATAGTTATTTTGAGAATTGACATATTTGTGGCTAATATTTTATTGAGGCCTTTTGGATAGTATCTCTATCCATCGTTGGGCAGCCACCACCTGAAAAAATGGTATATGGCTGGCATACTTAGGACAAAGATTGGCCTGAGTTCAGGCATTTTCCTGTTCCCATGAGCCAGCTGCAACCATAGGTTGTAGCTGGAGGAAGCCCAATGATACACAGGAAGGAGGACATAAAAATGTTGTGAGCCATTGCCTTAGAGAACAGAGAGCTTGTGATTTTCAAAGCCTGGTATGCAACTGCCCTAAAGCAGTGAATTCATTTTTTGAATTCAACTAGATTCTACATGAACCCATTTGTTTTTTTATCTAAAGGTAAATCGTACTTATTATTTTATTCATTAACTTCAATTATGTACAATCTTTTAGGTGTTATATTTATGTTATACAAAATAAAATCTTAATGGTGTTTATAACATGAGTTATTGTTTTCCCTTTAAAGTTCTATTGGTTTGTTTTTACTAACATCACCCAATTTGACTCATTTTAGATATTCTACTTTGAAACTCAGCCTACTTTAACTTAAAAATATGTATTTAGTCTGGAAATATTTGAGAAGCATAAAAATAAAACACTAAAAAAAGGTAATTTACTAAAAGGAAAGTTATTTAGCACCTAGTCGGTAGCTAAAGTCACTAGGAAAAGATCAATGCAATGTATAAAGAATTTAGAATAATAATAACTTTATTATCTTTTTAATTTATGTTGAATTATTTCAAAATTACTGTACTTAAAACATCGTAAGTGTGTATCATTAGTCCCAGGGCAATTCATGCAAATCATTCTTGCCAACTTGGAAATTTCAAAAATGACTTACTAAGCAAAATGATATGACCATACCAATTGATGCAGAAAATGAATTCGACAAGATCCAACACATATTCATAAGAACACTTCAGCAAACGAGGAATTAAAGGCAATTTTCTCAGCTTGATAAAGAGTATCTATAAAAATTCCACAGTTTACATGACACTTAAATGGTGAAAAACTAAATGCTCTTCTTCCAAGATTAGAAACAAAGCAAAAATATTATTTTCTCATCTTAGTTTACATAGCATTGAAAATTTGTGACAATGAAATAGGCAAGGAAAACAATATACACATTGGAAAGGAAAAAATGAAATTGCTATTATTTGTGTATCCAAGAATCCTAAGGAATCTGCACAAAAATTCCTAGACCACTTATTGTGAGTCCAGCAAGATCTCTGTATATAAAAACAATACACAAAAAATAAATCACATTTATATATACTAACAACAAACATGTGGAAACCAAAATTAAAACTCAATTGCTCCAAAGAAAATGCTGTACCTAGGTATACACAATGAGACATTTATAGAATCTATGTGCTAAAAATTATAAAATGATAAAAGAGATCAAAGAAGAACTCAACATAGTCAATATAGCAATTATTCCCAAATATGATAGGAGATGCATAGGTATAATGCAACTCCTATCAAAACTCCAGCAAGAGTTTTCCATCAACATATAAAAAGTTTTCATAAAGTTTACATGGAGAAGCACAGGGCTTTGAATAGCTAAAATAATCTTGAGAAAGAAGAACAAAGTAGGAAGAATCAGTCTATCTCAAATGAAGTCTTACTATAAAGCAATAGTAATCAAGATAGTGCAATATTGGTGGAGGTTTAGACACCTAGATCAATGGATCAGAATAGAAAACCCAGAAATAGACCCCTCCCCCAATACACCTGACTGATTTTTTACAAAGGTGCAAAAGCAATTTAATGGAGGAGAGACAGTTTTTTCAACAAATAGTACCAGAGAAATTGGACATCCAGAGGCAAAAATTAACTTCAACCTCAATATCAGACATTAAACAAAAATTACTTCAGAAAAGAACATCGACATAAAATAAAAAATATAGACCATGAAACTTCTATATAAATTCAGAACAGAAACTCTTTCATACCTCAAGATTGGCAGAGTCCTTAGCATTGACTCCAAAAGCATGATACATAAAAGAAAAAAAAAAAAAGACAAACTGAGCTATAGTAAAACTAAAATCTTTTGTGCTAAGAAAGGCCTTTAAGAGGATGAAAAGATAAGCTACAGATTGGAAGAAGAATCTTTGTAAACAACACAAGACTACTTTTTCAAAATATATAAAAATTTCAAAATCCAGTAATGAAAAAAACAAATAACTCAGTTAGAAAATAGGCAAAAAAGTATGAATAGATAGTTTAGCAAATATGATTTATATATGACAAAAAGGCAGATGAAAATTGTTCACCATTAGGGAAATGCAAATTAAAACCACATTATCATCTACTAATCCAGCCAAAATAGTTTCTAGTCAGTCTCTCTCTCTCTCTCTCTCTCTCTCTCTCTCTCTCTCTCTCTCTCTCTCTCTCTCTCTCTCTCTCTGTCTCTCTCACACACACACACACACACACACAGGATGATAGATCATTGTAGAACACAGCACTCTTCAATGGGATGGTGATGGGGGTTGGGGGTCCCAAAGTATAGATAGTACAGGAAGTACGCTTCAGTGTTTCCTAACCAAAATAATAGAATCCAGATGGCACCTTAAAGTGCTGAAGTGCTGAATAAAATAAATGGAAAATTATAATTCTATATTCAGAAAAAATATCCAACAAAATTTAAGAAAAAATAAAGCCCTTTTCAGAAAAACCAAGACAAGTTTTTACCAGAAGTTTTACAATAAATAAAAAACCACTAAGTAGAGTTCTTCTAAAAGAAAAAAATTGATTCCATATGGAAACACAGAAATTCAGGAAGAAAAAACAACAATGGTATATCACTCATTGCATAAAACAATGAATGTTTTATTGCTTAAAATAGACATAGAACTAACATAATTAACATTAATAGCAAAAAAAGCCTGTAAGTGGCTAGGTGAATTTAAAAGGTTTTAAGGTCCTTGACTTATCATGAAGTAGTAAAAGGACTAGTTTTAAGTTAGATTCTAGAATGAATGAGTCAAGCATATTGTAATCTCTAAGGTAACCATCAAAAGAAGAATAAAAAACTGTATGAGTCACATATGCTTAAAAGAGTAATAAAACCGATCAATTAAAAAAGGCAACAAAGAATAATTTAAAAACTAAGAACAGGTGGGACCAACAGGATCCAAGTAATACAATGGTCTGTTTAAATCCAATAACGTTTGCAATTTAATCCTATGTAAGGACATTACTAGTAAATCCTCCAACTGAAAGATAAAGCAAAACAAAATTCTAATATATTCTTTGAGATAGCAAAAGATTGAAAGTGAAGAGGTGATACAATATGTCATGCAAACATAAATTGAAAAAAAACTAAGGAAGCTATACTACATTAGAGAAAATTCTAGTAGAGAGTAAAATAAGAAGCATTTAAAAAGTATATTGCAGAATGATATGAGTCAATTCACTGGGACCATATAATGATTTTAAATGTGAAAGAGGACGAAACTCTAGACCAAACCTTTTACCGAGCTTCTAATTCTTATGTCTGGCATCTATCTTATAATAAACCATCAATGGTTTCCCTTTGCACATGGGACAAAGCCCTGGGGATCTACCCCCAGCTTATCTCTCCTGTCTTAGCTTCTGCCCCAAAGCATTACCATTCAATGTGCAGGTCAGTCTATAGCCTCTGAAATGCTATGTGTCTGTAACTTTGTACATGTTTTATTTTCCCCAAAGAATGTCTGTTTCCCAGTGAATGTCTTCTCACCCTTCCAAGTTAATACTATACAATAGCTAACATTTATTTCATGCCAAATAAGAGCCAGCCATAGTTACTATTAGTGTGTCCATTATATAGAGGAGAAAATCAAGACAAAGAATAGGTCATTTGTTCAAGGTTGAACTTGGGATGTATAAGAACTGGGTTTGAATTTAGGAAGTTTAGCTCCAGAGATTATGCTCATAACAATTACACTAAAATTCAGAGTTCATATTCTCTGAGTTGCTCTAACAGTCCTGTGTCCTCTTTACTATATACCAAAGTATCACAAATCCTTTCTTTTCTTCCTCCTCTGTCCTTTGCACATATTTATGTCAAAAAGCATTTACCATACTAAATTTATAATTATTTACTAATTCTTCTACCTGTACAGTTCTCAAGAATAGGGAAAAGCTTATTGCCTACATAATAAGTAGCTGGTGAATACTATTGAACAATCAATGAAGGAGTGAATAGAATATGTAGTCATTAGATGGATTTTTGCTTTCTTTAAATTAAATAAATTTTTGATTTATAAAGTTCTTACTATATTTTAAACATTATGCATTTGTGCATATGTATGAATGTATGCATACACATATAATTCTCATGTTTTTATTGATTTTTAGAGATAGAGGAAGAAAGAGGATAGAGAAACAGAAACATCTATCAGAGAGAAACATAACTGATTGGATGCCTCCTCCATGTCCATGTGCCCTGATAGGGAATTGAACCAGTGACCTCTTGCTTCCTGGGTTAATGCTCAACCCCTAAGCTACACTGGCTGGACCATCCTATCTAATAAAAGAGCATTATGCAAATTAACCATCATTCCACTATATTGGGTCGCCAGAGGGCATGGCTATAAACCATCACAGGCCCCTCTTCCATGACCCAAGGGAACACCCACCCTGATCCAGTACATTCTTCAGGGAAGACCAGCTGGCCACCACCCATGCACCAGGTCTCTATCCTACCTAATAAAAAGTAATATACAGATTGACCATCACTCCAACACACAAGATGACTGTGCCCATGTGATTAAAAGAACCTGCCCCCATATGAACACAAGATGGCCACCACAAGAAGACCAGCAGGGGAGGGCAGTTGGCAGTGACCAGGCCTGCAAGGGAGGGCAGTTGGGGGTAATCAAGCCTGCAGGGGAGGGCAGTTGGGGGTGACCAGGCCTGCAGGGGAGGGCAGTTAGGGGCAAACAGGCTGACAGGGGAGCTGTTAGGCATCAATCAGGCTGGCAGGGGAGTGGTGAAGGGGTGATCATGCTAGAAGGCAGAAGCAGTTAGGGGCAATCAGGAAGGCAGGTAGGTGAGGCATTGGGAGCCAGCAGTCCTGGATTGTGAGAGTGATGTTTGACTGCCCGTTTAGGCCAGATGCTACCTGGAGTGAGCCTAAAGGGGCAGTCAGACATCCCTCAAGGGATTCCAGATTGGAGAGGGAGCAGACTGGGCTGAAGGACACCTGCCCCCATGCACAAATTTTGTGCACCAGGCCTCTAGTATTTTAATTAAAACCTTTCCTTTATTTTTGCTGATCTGAAATTTTACTCCTGTCTATTTGCTTTTTTAAAGTTTGGGTGAACTAAGCATTTGTTAGTTTCTTTATCCTATTTCCACATTCTCAGCCAAGCAAAAGACGCTTTTCAGTAAAACGCACAAAGGACAAACTGTAGATAACCTTGTCTTTGGCATCAGCTCCCAAGAGAAGTCCAATCACTAGTGAGAGACTTACAAAGGGCGGAAATAAGTTTAGTCTAGTTTTTTGCAAACAGGTTTCCAATTCCAGCTCATCTCATTCTCAGACTTTGTCAGGGGGAACAAATGGCATTAAGAGAATAAAAAAAACAACATTACTTTCCAGTAATATCCCCATTATTGCTAAACTTTGAGCTATTTGACAGTGACTTATAAAATTATTCAAGCTATAATTCAATTATCTCATTGCACTTGTACTTCTAAAAGTAATGTGGTTTTGCAGCTTATACCAGGCTGCTAAGAAGCAAATAGTGTCATATACACATTGATGTTTACTATCATTGAATATTTTTAAGTTTATTCTTGTATTGTTTTGCTACAGAATTTTAGAATGCCTCTCAAGGTCCAAGCTTAACATCAAAACTGTGAAACTTAAAAATAACCAGAAGTCAAAAGAAATTTGACATATTTTTATATTTTTCTCTATTTCTTGTGATTATATTTTCTATCTTTGGTGTCCAGTCTCATCAGCTTTCTTGGTCTTGCTTTCTGTCTTCCCTACCACCCTCACAAGTTAACTCTTATTCAATTCCCTCAACATCATCCCATTTCAGCCCCATTTTCCTTTTGAGAGGAATTTCTAATGTTAAGGTAGCAGATAAAAACCCAGAGGCCAGATACATATGACCCAAATGTTGAGTCTGATCCTATATTCCTAAATCTGTAAGAGTAAAAGTGATCCAATTTACTATCCCATGTAGTAGCTGAACTACATGAACCACAATTACATTTTGACAGTGAAACATATCTAGATATAAAATAATGTATAATATACTGTATATATTATGTATAACATAATGCAATTATAGAGTAGGCATAATTTATTCACGTACTCTTTAATTTGTCCATACAGTCAATATTGTTGAAGTGACCATTATGTGTTAAGCTTCTGCAAGGCCTTGGAATTAATCAAAATTATCTTTGATTTCAGATTTAAGTTGTGAAATATACTTTAGGGCTTGCTGGTAAGATTTCATTACAAAATGAGTAAGGACCAGAAACCATTGTACCATGAAGTGGTCCTTTGATAGTAATGATCTGTCACTCCTCCCCCAGATTAGAAATGAGGTAGGGGGGCCTGGAGCCCTACAGAAAGCCTGGACTTCAAAAGTAGTTTCTAACATAGCTTTTCTCTTTGACACGTACGGTACTTTACAGAACTGTCTACTCCATCTCGATCACATTCTGAAAAGATAGAAAGCGGTCATACTTCAAATTGACTCTTTTTAGTGGATAAAGTTGAGCTCAGAATTATTATAGGACTTCTAAAGCATCTCACCAGGCAAAGATGTAATGAAGTAATTGGGTCCTGGCTACCTTTTGGTCTCCAGTATTTTCAATTTGGGGATGATTCACCTTGTAGACCATGACTGACTTTGTCCTTGTTAAACATGCACTTTGGTATTATTGCTTTTCTTTCATAGCAAAGCTCTGTAAGTCTGACTAATGCCACTTGACTCATTCTCCATATGACAAATACTCCAGATGAAGGAAGATGGACAGTGGCCTTCATCCTTAGCATGTGGGCTCTGAGCTACAATGGGCCAGGAATGTTAGTCTTGTGTCTAGGATTTATAGCGCTAGTGACATGAATCTCTGGTCACTGATGTTCCCTGATTCCTAATATTGCCATCGTCTCTAGGGCAATGCCTTGTCCTTCTAGGACAGTGGTTCTCAATCTTCCTAATGCCGTGATCTTTCAATATAGTTCCTCATGTTGTGGTGACCCCTCAACCATAAAATTATTTTTGTTGCTACTTCATAATGGTAATTTTGCTACTGTTATGAATCATAATGTAAATATCTGTGTTTTCTCACTGAGAACTGCTGCTGTAGAGTCTAAGACCATCAGAAAACACAGATATTTACATTAATATTCATAACTGTAGTAAAATTACAGTTATGAAGTAGCAACAAAAATAATTTTATGGTTGGGGGTCACTACAACATGAGGAACTGTTAAAAGGTCGTGGCATTAGAAAGGTTGAGAACCACTGTTCTAGGATATTCTCCTGAAGGGGTCATGCCTCACATTCTCCTTGCCAACTCGCTGATCCAAATGCCTGTGAACTTCATACCTTATTGGGCCAAGCTCAGTTTCTAAGTCTGAAATTTTGCCTAAGTGTTACACAATACATTGCTTTAGAAACAAACTAAAAGACTGTGGTACTCCACAATAAATACATGTTCTGTAAATTCTTGATCTAACCTATATCCACCAGTTTGGTGTATAATGCAATGAGCACATCACGAATAGGCTAACTGAGCAGCACTGTGTTATGACACCAGTACAGTAAATGGATGTGGGGCTTTGCTGGTTTAAAAACACGTGTGCAAATCTGAAGTGCTTCATGAGTGACACAGGTGAGCAAGGTCATGGCAAAAGCGGATCCTGTGATAAAGGAGGGGCAGAAACTCAATAAGCAGAAGTTAATAGAATAAAAGGATACTTGTGTGATTCTGCACTGTGGAGTGTGCCCACTTCAGCCAAATCCATAGGACCCATGGCTTTTGAATTTTATGAGGTCAGTGAGACCGTTGACAGTGAGATGAAAGCTATACGTTCTCTGTAGAAAAATGCTCTGATTTGCAGATATTTCCAGGGTTTCACAGATCCCCAGGGCCCAGTATGATCATTTTGCTGGTAATCAGTCTTTTAGGATCAATTATTCATGTCATGTTGCAGTACGGAGAGCAAAGAGAAGGCAAACTCCACTGCAGCTGGAGGTCAGCTCCTGGACGTGCCTGCTCTGCCTTCCCACCCTGTGCCCCACCACGTGGCCCTTCACAGCACAGCTCCATGAAAGAACAGACCCAGTTTCACTCGATATTTAGTAATTAATAACAAACCAGGGGATATTTCCCCAAAATGTGTTCAGACCCCGTTAGCAATGCAAATATAACACATCCATGAGAAGAGTTTACCTGATAATCACATAATTATGTGAGCTGGCTCTTTACTAATTTCTGATAAATTAAAACATATTTATAAAGTATCACCAAGTGTGTAATCTAAATAGTAAAACTGCACAGCTCTGGTGTTTTAAGATAAACTGAACTGAGATATTGCAGACTAAAGCGGTTTCCTGTTCACATCAACTATTTACTCTGAGAAGAAACTGTTCTCCAGGCTGAAATGACCATGTTGGAAACAAGACACTGCTGTGTGGCCCACAAAGTTGCTTTCTCCTCTTTATAGGAAACACAGGGTAGTTATACATGGATGGGATGGATGTGAAGGGTGCATCTAGATCTGTAACTAAAATATCTCATAATATTATGCTAAATGAAATGTCAGTTAGAAAAAGCTAAGACCCTTATGATTTCACTCATATGTGAGAGCTAAAACTGAAACTTGTGAACACAAACAGCAGTGTGGTGATTGCCAGAGGGAAGGTGTGGAGGGAGAAGGGGGTCTAAATACATAGTGATAGGAGGACATTTGACTTTGGGTGGTGGACACACAGTGCAATACACAGATCTTGTAACATAGAAACCCACATCTGAAACCTATCTAATCATATTAACCAATGTCACCCCAATAAGTTTAATTAAAAAGGGGAAAAATATGTACATCTCTCCCTCTCCCCTAAAAAAAAGAATAAACTCAGTGTTTTACATAATCATAGCTATAAACCTACTTTTGTATTTTACCCTGTCCCTATGGATTTGCCTATCCTGGACATTTCATATAAATGGACATACAAAAAAATAAAAATTAAAAAACTAAAGATTTCATAAACTCCAGAATTCAATATATTCTTTTTCTTCCTCCCCTTTTCCTCATCGCAAAGAACAACAACAAAAAAAAAACAAGATTAAAATTCTGCAGATGAAAGGTTAATTCCTTGAAAGCTTTGTGACACCATACAATTCAAAATTATGATACTTGGGTTTTTTAATAAAAAATTACCATTGAAAATAACCTAAATATTCCCAAGTGATTGATGATGTGTAAAGATGAAGAAGAGGTAAAAGTCACCATCCTGACATGCAGCTGTGAGCTCCATTTCTGCTCTCTATACATGGACCTTTTCTCTAGCTGTGCCTAGGAAAATACTAATAAACTGAAAGTGTCCGATGCTCAGTGATGAACAGTGCCTCTGACAGTGTAATATTTTTCCCTCTGTGCCATTTCAGTGCAGTAAAAATCACAATAAATCCAAAACTGTCTTCTTTGTAGCCCAGAAAAACACAGTAGTTTAATGAGGTTAGAGAACACTAGCCAGCTGGCTGGCCTCATGCAGATGAAGGCATGTGGAGTGCTTTGAGATGATTTCAATGGCCATGTGAGAAAGCGTTAGGAAAAAGAAAAACAACCTGAAAGCAGGTAACAAGATCTATGCAAATATATGCCATTTGATTCTAAAGTCTGTGTTAAAGGCAAGAGTTTGTGAGTTCTTTTGCACAAAAAACCATCTCCAAGGGAAAATTAATTTTTCTTTCAGCCTCGTATTCTGCCCCTGAGACTTGCTTTCATATTATTGGTAATACTGCTAAGTAAGGTAGGTGACAAAATGATTTTCTGATACAATTTGTCATGATGTCTGTGGCTTACTGTGAAGCCTTTAAGACACTATCTAATTGCTTCCCTCAAGAGATGTATATATATAATTCATGCCAAATGCTAAGAAGTTTAAGGTAAGCTCTGCTTTGAATCAGAAGCATGAAGGTTATCCACAGGATGGGGTAAAGAGAAAGAAAGAGTTTGAACAATAAGTCAGGATTCTTATTGTAGAAAGTTTCCCAGGTTTCTCTGAGATGAGACTTCACCAAAGGTGTGATTTGTTTGGTGAGCGATTCATTTTCAGAACACTGATCAGTCCTATTCAAATGGAAAAATCAACACATTTCCCAGAGTCAAATATAAATGACCTAGATTATACCACTGATGCTGTGAATATAAACAAAGGATTGATTAACTACCTTATATGATTTAAAGTTCTTTGTTGATTTTATATAGATAATTATTTCTCACATGGAGTGGGAATAAACTAGGGTGCTATTTTTTATTTATCCTCACATTTAGCTTTTTCTTTACCTCTAGATCATTATTTCTAACCCCAATTTTTTTCTTAAGCTTCAACTTCCTCCTGTATTCTTCATTTAGATATCTCATAGGCTCTCCAACTCCAAATGTTCTAAACCAAATATAATATTTCTTCCCTAAATCATAGTCTCCTGAGGCACCCTATCCAACAAGTTACTCATAAGAGGCCATCAACAACTTCCATTCTAATGTAATACTATATCAAGTT